>BROG01000835.1:0-286782 GCA_030159075.1 Atrina japonica
TTTTGTGTGTTTTTTGGGTCTTTTAGGGTAATTCATGTCGCCGTGCAACTCCTGTAAATCTGAATACTGATTACTTACTGTTACTACCTAAACAATATAAAATATCTAGCAATGGATATCAAATGTCACATAACGATCGAAAAAAAGTCACGAAATGTCTCACATCTGGTCAGGAACCGAGGAAGCGAAACGTTTTGATCCCATCTGTCATCAGGACCCGTTAATCGTTACCCACTCCGTACTGAAAATTCAGAGCTGCAACAAGATTTGAAACTGATGAAAACTGAATTTCAGAAGCTTACATTGTGAAGATTTATATTGCCCTTCTTTTCAACTTCATTTTTGTCCTTGTCGTCTGGTTTTTGTTCAGTTTTAGTATCGCAACTCATCCTAAAACAGAAATTTTCAATCGAATGCTTTATGGCCCCCTTCTATCATTACAGAAAATATAGATAATTAATTAATTTTCGGCGATTACTTCAAACAGATTTTACTACCAAATGCAAAACACTGTAATTTAATATATATTAATGGGTTAAAAAATGTACAAATATTTATAAAATAATAGATTTTGTTTTTATTTGGTGATATAAGCGTCAATACAAATTTAGAATCGGACCGGATAGGAGTTACTTTCATAAAGTCTAGCAATTACGACCGTTTCAATTTTTCACGTTACACCGGCCCCATCTTCCCCGATGAGGGATGTTGCGTTAGCAATATTGTGGAGAATTGCATTTGAGATGGTGTTTGACCAGAAGATCCGGAGAATTCCGCGAAGGCATCTTCTCTGAAAGATATCTAACTTACTACTGATGGCACAGGCACTTGTTTCTATCAATGGCGGGGGTGGGTGGGTAGAGAATTACGTACCCCCATCCCCCCGCCCCATTGATAGAAACAAGTGCCAGTGACCGATAGACTAGGACATCTTCCATGACTCGGAACCATACAGTACATCAGAACAGCCAGTGCGTTTGTTTTGAAGATTAAAGAAAAATAATTTACTCTGGGCATCAGCGTCGGAAGCAAATTGAAAGTGGGGGGGCTAAACCAACTTAAAACACATACACACGCCAGAAACGTCCAATTTTTAACACCTTTGTCTATCTTTGCAAAAAAGGGGGGCTTAGCCCCCCGGTTCCGACGCCTATGCTGGGTAAATGATAAGTCTGTCAATCTAATGCAACAATTGGCGGGGATGATAATGAGCCGCAATGTGATAATTAACTCTCTGGGCTTTTAAAGTTGAACATTTCTGAGAAGCATACACTGGACCATAGGTAAACGGTGATCTTGTCACATGTGTCTGGAAACTAGAGCATACCTCATTGGGCTGCCGAATTAATCTAACACCGAAATATATTTAACGATAAGGAGATCATAAAGTCAATGTCTGGAGGATACTAGGCCGAAATTCGGCCCCGATTTTGAATAACTTTGCTGATGCGACCTACTTTTGAGATAATAAATGTGACTTATTAGCAGATTGCTAGGCAGGAAATTGCGTCTGCGTGACGCGTAAAACCCTACCCCCTTATGAAATATTTCCTCACATTCATATATGTGCATTGAACAGGAAGAGCGTGCCCCTGAAGTTGATTAAATAGATGAAAGGAAAGCTTGAAAATCAAAAGCTCCGCGAATATATTTTAAAGTTTGCACCCCTCCAACTTTAAAGCGATATGAGCTGTCGTAGGTAAAAAACTTTACATGCCATTTTATGTAATATATTCCAAAGAGACCATCTAGTGGTTAGAATAACAAATGCATGTGTAAAATTGCAACAATCTTTCCAAACGTAACCCGTAATATCAGTTATTTTTTCCCGCCATACTTTGAGCATTGCAAATTACCGAGTGACCTATAAACACGTGCATTTTGCAATATATATTCTATTCTTATTACCCATTGCGTTTATTTTCGTACATAATCATTTCATACCTAAATCAGGCAAAGTTTGTGTTTTTCGTTGTTTCAAAACATTCGTTTCTGAAATTGTCCACGTGGCGGGTATATCGGGTGATCTCGACCCATTTTTAACTTGTCCCATCGCATTCTCGGCTTTATCATTCTTGATACATGATCATGAATTGCCCAACTCCACCGGACATGGCGGCACGATCGTAAAACATGAGGTGTGCATACTTTTCACAGTTATGTTGTTTTGATTTTGTCAACGTCAGCTGGAGTTATGGGTAGCTCCATAGACATTATTTTAATTTAACCGCCACTGATGACGTCATCAGAATCCTGGCTTCAAATTGGTCAATTAAAAAACGCGCTATAGAGCTGCCAGTGACGTCACATTATTTTAATGTAACTTCCACTGAAGACGTCATCTAAATCCTGGCTTCTATGACGTCATAACCGGAAGTGAGGGCATACCAGAAGTACGTCATACCGGAAATAAGATCATGTTGTCATGACAATAAGGTGAAAGAGCCACTCGTTGAGTTTAGAGATTGTCTATGACCGGAAGTGGAAGGTTGTGGGGGCGGTCATCTCGGATAACGAGCCAATGAGAGCCTTCATTACAAGAGGTCAGGGTCACGAGAGGTCACGTGAGTTCACGAGAAGTCAATGACTAAAAACTAGAAGGTTTTTCCAGTTTGGGTATGAGAGTGAATCTATTTTTAGAACCAAAACTTTGGGTTTTTCCAGGTTGGAGTGAAATCAGCTGTAGGTGTCGCCACAGTCGGCGAGTTTACGAGAGTTGCTAACAGTAGATTTTTTTAGACGTCGCCGACGACGAACTTCTCTTTCTTTCTCTATCATCAGTCGATTTATTTCGGCCTTATGTTGTCGAAGATTGACTAATGCTTCCTGAGCTAGTACGTATTGTATAGGTACTGGAAGTGAAGGGTCAGATCTAGGTGGTTCCTGGTGTTGTGTAGTAGGTGTCGCAGGGGTCATACCAGAATTTATCAGTCTGTGTGGCCTTACTACAATACGTGCCCTTCGTGTAAGAATGATTCTCACGTTTTTCTCTTCAGGTTGTATATCAATGTCGGATGAGTTATCCATGATAAACTAATACTGAGATTTTGAAAGTACTAGCTTATATAGAGTTTATGACGTACACGTGACGCATTGATTTTAGGACGAGTTTCATTTTCCCCGTCTAGACATCTGGCCACCTGTTTTTGACATCTGGCCACCTGTTTTTAACTCTGTACCTTTGTGTCTACCGTGTACTAGTACTATGCGTAAACTACAGGAACATCAAATCAGTTTTTTTCAGCTCATATTTCTATTAAAAGACGACAAGATTCATTTTGTAATGCAGCATGTGTTAATTACCCCGTTAAAAAAGAAATCAAAATGTATTTTCGCAGAATTAGGGGAATGTCCCTTTGGAAAATCTTAAACTTTCACTTCCTTATGGAGACGGGGGGTGAATTGCATCAAACGATACATAGTATCGCATAGATGGTTTTGGTCTCTTTCTTTGATTCATTGAGTAGCTCTCCGATCTGGTAGTAGAATTTCTGTTTGTAGACATGTCTAGATGCTTTAGGAATGCTGGATTGCTCTAAACTTTCTGCAAAATGTTCGTTTCTTTCATCGTGTCTAGAGCCTCGTCAAAGTAGTGAAACATCATTGTGCCGTCATCATACATCATAAGGCAGGAATGTTGTTTTTGACACAGCCGTTACATTGAGTGTTAGATACTTCGTACAACTTTTTAATACGACTTCTGCGTACACCATGTGCCATTGACTTATCAATGGATTGACTGTAACTCTGCTCCATGTTGTAGTTGATGTTGACGAAAATAACTAGTGTAGTGGTCCACTAGCAAAAATTTATCTGGTCCGTTTCAAGTTTGAACTGCATTTTTAATAGTGAAGTGAATCACGTGACATTTTTATCCCATCTATAGTGGGTATTTTAGTAGTTTGTAAACGAATGTCTCTCAATCACGTCACGGGCTATACCGTAGTTCTCCCAATAGGTAGGATCTTGACGTATTGCACTTACATATTCTGAAAAGGTTTCTAAATGACAACCGTCTGAATTGAACGGGTGTTTTCACAGCACGTACATGAGTATTCCAATCAGGACTACAGCGTATCTGATGTTTCATTCTTCTGTGTAATAGAACAGTGTCATACCAAAACAAGTCACGTGATCCCTGAATCCCCCCCTCTCTCTCTCTCTCTCTCTCTCTCTCTCTCTCTCTCTCTCTCTCTCTCTCTCTCTCTCTCTTTCAACATGCACACCTTTCTCTCATTTCTTTTTGTTCACTCTCCACATGTTCACCTCTTTTCTTTCATACACATCCACCTTTCTCTCTACTTTATATTGTTTTTAACTCATAAATAACGACAACAATTCTATCAACTCAACATTTTATTACCCCGCTCAAACTAGAAGTAGTTCTTGGATGATTAGGGCCGTCCCTCTAAGACTACGTACAGTGATACAAAAACAAAATAAACAACAACAACAAAGAGTTCATTACGTCTCACTACTACGATTAATCTTGCCCATACAGAGCGGAGCAAAAAACGTCAGCTTTTGTCCTAGATCGGTTCGGATTCCTTGACGTAATTAAGCCCATACTTGTCGTGACTGACAGGATTGATACCTGGTTGATTTAGGTAGAGGTATTCGATATTGGTCTCTAAACCATCTCCAAACAAAACGATCGCTTCGTAAAGGGTCAATGTTTCTTCTTCTTGGTATAGGTTGATGACATAACGATTGAAATAAAACATGACTAGGGACACCTCGATGTCTTTGACGTAAATAATACACACAGTAATGTCCACAAACTTTGGTACGATGGTGTTGATACATCTGTTGATTTTAAATCACTCGATCTGCATGACGTTTCATAAATTGATAGACATCAGGATAGATCCAGGGAGGTAGTCCGTAAGAGTCAAAATATTCAGCAGTCTGATGACCTATGAAATGAATGGCAACCCAATGCTCTCCTGGTTGATCGTGAGGCTCTGTATTGACGATAAATAAATGTTTGCCATAAGGTAGATAGTCGGGTAAAACGTCTCTTGGGTATACTCCGCCGAACGAGAGTCCTACAATAGGGTCTCGTGATAAAATACTATTGAATTGATGAGCATTTAAGCCTTGAATACTTTGAATGGTTTTAAGTCTATAGCCACTTCTCTCTATTTGTTAATATCTGATACGCCATCAAATTCTCCATAGACAATGCAGCATTGCTCACCATACCTACTACTATTCGTTTTGGCATTTGACCTTGATACAAATGATCTGTAATCTTTGAACGTGTACCAGCAGGAATGGTAAACGTTTTCACTTCTACACGTCTCAAGGAAAATTTAGCAGTACTGGTATCCATCTGTTCGTTCATTTGATTCAGTAAGGTTGCAATGGGTTTCACTTTACGTACCACTAGATACATTTGTAATATCTTCAAATAACCTAATTCACCTCCTTCACACGTGACTTCTATTAAATCTTAGGCGTACATCTATACCATTAGATAGAAATAGTTTCTGTTCAAACAGATCCAGATGGAGACGATCCATCATATTAAAGGTTTTACTTTTACTGATACGTTCATGACGATCAGCCAATCTTGAGTTTTTCTCGGCGCCATCATCGGTATGAGGATTCACCTTGTCAAGTCGTCCAGGTTGATCCTTGTACCATGAACTTGTAGAACTAATTTGATATTTTAACGTTTTGTCAGAAAAGGACAGCAACTTTTCGAGATAAGCTCGATAGGGATAGGTATCGGTTCCAGGAGTGATCACTTTTCCATTTAGATTACAATCGATCTCGAAAAACAAACTATGTAGCACATTGTTGACGGGAGTGATTTGACTATCATCTGCTAGATCAGTTCCATCTTGTTTGACGATTTTAGCTTCTACATACACATAGGTCTGGTTCAAATCCAAATACTCATCGCCTTGTCCTTTGATTTCAAACTCAATAGGAGCAAATTGTGTATTGTAACTAGAGACGGGATAATATTCCTTCCATCTTCCTTCTTCTAAGGTTACTACGGTGGGATATATATTAAACAACTCTAGAGTTTCACTTCTACACTCATACGAATCTTTTTGCATCATCATCTTGTTAGTCAAAGATATGTTGCTGTCTTCCGACCTGTTTAGATTTACTTGTAGAAGTATACTGAAAGGGAGGTCCCATTCGTTTCTTTTTTTATACTACTGTTCGTATGACTCGTTGTTCCTGCACGTTTCTTGCCTGCTAAACGAGAAGCGATGTGAGAGGGTGCACGAGCTAATGTTTTCTTAGGACCAGTCATTAAGTTGGTCACTGCTTCTTTCCTTAGTTGAAAAAGAGCATTTTTCATTGAACGTTTATCTTGTATCTCATTCATGCCCGTATTCAAAGCATATGAGGAATGACTTTCGTTATGGTAGGTTTGAGAATGTCTGACGATATACCTGTGCCATATAGCATATCAGATCCTCTGGGACGAAATGCTCCTAAGAGTGTATTGAATATATTACCTGCAAGTCTTTATGGATTGATGATCCCACCCCTTTGAGGAGAGATCAGACCATGAGTTGTTCTCGTTAACGATTGAGTCAGTTAAGGAAAGAGAAGCCCATATCCTTTCTAATGAGGTACCTTTTTATGAACGATAAGTTTCATAATATGTCACTATCAGTAGTCTTTAGGAATGGATTCAAACGTGGGAACTTGAATGCTGTATAGATTCAATGATTTGCTTTGGAGGGTAGTTTCATACTGGGGTTAGGCATGATGTACCCCATACAACCACTTAAAATTAGCACCCAGAACTGACCATTGTCATCTTTAAAAAATTATTAGATAGAAATTCAAGCGCGAAGAGTCAACATCGTTAGAAAAAATTCTGTGGTGAGTTTTTCAATTTTTTATTTTATATACAGAAGCACAAAAACAATATAAAGTAATACAGATACTTTTTTCTGTGTTTGAACTTTGAAACTTGTTGAAACGATGTAAGTGAACAACTTCATACTTCACAACTTCGTCACTTTGTCAAATTGAGACTTCATAACTTAGAACGATGCACAAGTTGTAACTTTGAAACATGAGAACGGCACACACACTTGATCACTTTTGCAAACTTTGAGAACGATACACACTTGACCACGTTGCAAACTTTGAGTACCTTACATACTTTCGTTTTCAATGTACCTCTCCTGCCATGAGATTAGTCAGTCTCTCGTTTCTGGAAAAATGAAGTATCCCTCATTAGCCTAGCTATCAATGAAACTAGATATCCCATGATTCCATAGCCAAGATGGCTACCCTCCCTTTACTTCCTGTTTCACTACCAACCCTCTCTGATTTAGTGCATACAGTCCATACAGAGTAATCTCCCCTTTTGTTCCATACCTTTAGTCCATACATAGTAATCTCCCTTTATTCCAACCCTAGAGTCTATACAGAGCGACGTTTCAACTATAGAGTCTATGCACAGTGATATCCCCTTCTTCCACCTATAGAGTCTATATACAGTGATCTCCCCTTTGTTCCACCAATACAGTCTATACACAGCAATCTCCCTTTTGTCCATACAGGCTTTACAGAGTGATCTCCCCATTTGTCCCACCTATAGAGTCTATACAGAGTGATCCTCCTTTGTGCATACTCAAAAACTCTATGAGTCTTAGTACAAGGATAACATGTTCAAGCTTGACTTGCAATTACGAGCTCGGCCTACCGCTTCTCGCGCTTGTGCATTTGATAAGGGATCGTTAACTCTCGCCGACTGTGGCGACACCTACTACTGATTTCACTCCAACCTGGGAAAGATATAAAGGTTCAGTTCTAAAAATAGATTTACTCTCAGCCCAAAATTGGAAAAAACCCAACTTCTGTCTTTAGCCGTTGACCTGTCGTGAACTCACGTACTCTTGCGTGACCCCGACCTCTTATAACGAGTTAATCAAGATGACCGCTCCACAACCTTCCACTTCCTGTCATAGACACTCCTCCAAAGTCATCAATTGGCTCTATCTCGTTTTCGCCATGGCAACATGACCTTACTTCCGGTGTGACATACACACGGTATGGCCTCACTTCCGGTATGACGCCTTTCCGGTTATGACGTCACTGACAGCTCTATAGCGTGTTTTTTTTAATTGACCAATCAGATGACGTCATCAGTGGAGGTAATGGAGCTCAAAATTAGTATCGGTTGTAGGTACATCAAAAGAACATTATACGGATACGTGATTTTGAAAGATCTCGTCCTTTGAAAGTAGGCTACGTGTGTATGTAACATGTTAAGTTCAAGTTCAGTTTCGCTATAATCTTGTGTAAAAAGTATTCCACAGAAATATGGATTTAGTAAGTTCAAATTCAATGTTGAGACACAAAAAAGAGAAAAGAAGAGAAAAAGAACAGTCTGTCATAGATCAGACATAGAACATTCCATGGTGGGCGCCAAGATTATGTGTGGGATCTCTAGTCTTTGTCATGTGACTGCTTTAATCCAATAAATCACAAATACTTTAACAAACATAAGCAATAATAATACACTATTTGCTGTAGATTGCGACGTGTGCATTTCAGATTTTATTTGCGTAGATCTAAGTTACATATATGTAACGATTCACCCTAGCGTTAACTGCATACGTAAACACGGGTGAATTACAAATATAAATAACACGATCCGACTGCCCCTTTCGGTTTCAGATTCCAGTGACCGGCTAGCTGTTACAGAATAAAATAAAACAAAACAATCAAATTTACCTTAGACACAAGTACATTTATTAACAAAATGAATGATAATAATAAACGAAGAGGCAGCACAAATTCACGTTGCAAATATAAACACCTTGCAAATATAAACACCCATAAATAGGTCTAAATTACCTGTCCGCAGACTTAAGCCTAGGGACACTCTAGTATACATCAAGTGAAAAACCGTCACACACCGGTGCACGTTTTATTGGCCACACATTGTACCAAATAAAACAATCATAACTATTTTACTTGACCCAAACTATTTCACATGTTTCACATGCTGCCGGCTGGACTCGAACTCACGACCTCAGTGCCGAGCATAGACCAAAATTTGAAGCCCTTTACCTACATTTGGTGACGTCTGCATATGAGTGAAAGATTCTTGAGTGGGGCGTTAAAAACCAATAACAAACAAACAAAACTATGTTGCGAAGGTAAATATGAAAAACCGGAAGAACATACGAGGAACAAAATCGACAAGGCGCAAATAAATGCAGGATCATAATAGTAATCCGGGCTAACGCGAAAGTTCCCTATATGAAAAACCAATGACAATACTGAATTTTCTAAGATATTTTGATACGGAATGTAAATTCATTAAAGCATATTAATTATTCGTACTCATCACTGATTCAAATGAAATTCCCTACACGTGGTATCAACTGATTACGATTCATCATCAAATTATATACATGTAGTTAATTTTTTATCATATTCTATGTCACAACTTAGTCACATTTTGCTTAGTTTGTATACCCATGTGTAAATGGAATATGAAACGTTTCAAGTTTCATTTTATATACCGTTATTTCAATAGCTGAATTAATTCAATGGAATGAGATCATATCACCTGGCTTCCGCAAGGAAACTTGTCACAAAATGAACTTAGGTTCCTGAGGGATTGAAACCTACGATGACCAGCTACTTTTAAAATACAGGACTTGATTTTTATTGTAAAGAGTATGTATTATGTAAAATATAGGCTTTTCAACGCTATTTTAAATACCTGAAGAAAATAAACTGAAATAATTTCATCCGATCTTTAATGTTACCCCGAGTGCTGACATTGACAAAATAAAAAAACCAAAAAACAAACCAAAAAAAAAAACAAAACAACAACAACAACAAAAAACTGTGAAAAGTATGCTTACCTCATGTTTTACAATCGTGTCGCCATGTCTGTTGGAGTTGGGCAGTTAACGATCATAGTATATATAAAGATTGATAAAGTCAAAGAATACGACGAGACGAGTTAAAGATGGGTCGAGATCAACCGATATACCCGTGGACAATATCATAAACGAATGTTTTGAAACTACGAAAAAGATCTTCGTAAAATATACCGAAAGTTAATTTGCAATGCTCAAAGTAATGGCCGACAAACAATAACTGATATAATGGGTTACGTTTGGCAATATTGTTGCAATTATACACAGGTATTTGTTATTTTAACCACCAGATGGGCTCTTTTGGTATATAAATATATATATATATATATATATATATATATATATATATATATATATATATATATATATATATATATATATATATATATATATATGAGATATATATATGAGATAATATTTTATTTAAAATGGGGATGTAAAAAGAAAAAAAAAGACAGCTCAGGGCGAAAAAGACAGCTCATATCGCTTTAACCACTTCGCCATGAAGGCTCCATATTAAAAAGAAATATTCTGTTTCAGCTCTTTTGTAACGATTTTGACCGCCTACCACATGTGAAGACTGAGTAATGTTTGAACAAACGTTAAGCTGATTCGTGTTCACCTCAGCATTCTAATTTTGTGTATCCATTTCCAAACTGCCATAAGCCCAGACCTGTAACTGGATTTTAGTGGCTCGTAAAAGGGACACAGCTTTCCGTAAATCATCAGAAATGGTTGTTTTGGAACCTTTCACTAAGTTATGTATTGAGATAATGAGAATTCCAGCATCAAGCAGGATTGACAATGGTAGTAAGACATTTGCAGCAACAGCTGCTCCTCTCGAAGCTGCTCTCAAAATACAAAGCGGTATGACAGTAAAGCCCTTCAAAGCGCGTAATAACCCAGGAATATATTCCACATCAGCGACGGAAAACTCATCAACATGTCTTGTCTCGCTTGTAAAGCTTGTAAGGGCTTCCATAACTTCTCTCAAAGATTCAAGTCTATTTTGTACAACGCACGTTCTTTCTTTGAAATTCTTTTGATAAACATCTAATTGTTCTAAGATACTTTTAGTCAAAATAGCTTCTGTAATTTTCGATCCAGCAGCTGTAAGCCCACCGAGGCCTCCAATTACTCCACCCGCCACTGTCAATCCAAGCGACGCGCCTACGGTGAATGGCGCGGCTATTATACCTGCTATGACTAAAGTAGAGCCGACTAAACCGACGGAGGCGCCAGCTATGGATGCTTTGTTTACATTTTGACGTCTTTTCTCTATGCTGTCTGCTATCTCCATACAGAGAAGTTCCATAGCAATTGCATTTCTTATCCAGTTATCAAGGCTCAGACCGAAAATTGTAAAACACTTTTCCACATCCCTGGACACTTTCATGAAATTTATATCTGCAGACAGAAATTAATATAACTGCATTTTCAAACATAAAATAATTGTATGAAACAAAAAAGTAAAATATTAATTAATATATTGATTTTTCTGTATAATCGCAATGTATATGAAAAATAAAATAAATGTGTTTCTACAACTCTACTAATCTTAAACAACTAGTAGTACTCCTATATATTGTTAATCATTTCTGATGATATTTTTACGTACCCTCTTCCGGTTTTTCAGATAAGTCCTCGTCCATCCTGTTTGGTACTTCAGGTGGGTCCGCCATGCAATTACACACACCTGAACGAAGGCACACTCTATAAAACTGACCAGTGAATGACCTGTAAAGTGATATGAAATATCTTCCATCTTCGCAAGTACTTCTGAAACGTAATGCAGAAAAGTTCGGAGGTTTTCTTTTGCGTCGCAGTTGGAGGAAACTCCTCCATACGCTGAAATATACTGCAGTATCGTCCATATCGACATTTTCCTCTGCGGAAAGCACATATATTGGCGTTTGGAAACACGTAGCTGCTGCAAGTAGTTCGAGGTCCTCCAATTCTAACCCATCTTTTATGCGATCAGCCAAAAATAACGATTCCTCCTTTTCTAGAGTAGATTTTAGTTTAAAGACATCCAAACGATTTCTATCACGGAAACCAAAGTTTCTGAATAACTCTTCTTGGCGGATAATGTCTTTTGGTTTATGGGTAGAACCACTAGCTCTAACGAATCTCGCGTAAAGACACGGGTTATTCTTTATTTCATCAACAACCTCTTGCATTATGATAGGGAAATATTCCTCTGTCCCAAATATCTCCTTACTAATGCAGCGGAATAACGAAAAAGAATGGTCTTCTGTTTTATCGAGGGATCGATCTTTCATATCGTTCCTGTGAAGAATCATCCGTATTTCCGAATATGGACTAAGCTCAGGATAGCATCTGGTTTCGTCTTTGAAGAATTCTGTTTGTGGTTCTTCGGAAAGAAATGTAACCATAGGGTTGTGCCTCTGATGTTTTGGTATCAATGTCTGGTCCATATTTGCACCGCCACCTTTAAAACAGATGAAAACATAATGTATTAAAATAAATGCACAGTTTAAAATTCTGAATGAACTGCTTCGTCCTGTCAGGCAAGTTGTCTCTCTGCGGTGGTATATTATGGCGGCCGGATGATATAAATGTGTATGTAATCAATTGTAAAATTGTGTAATCTGTTAAGTAAAGCAAAATGCAAGTACTAGTTTATCTCTGTATTCCTCTAGTATATCTTAATTCCACCAGTTAGATTCATCCTGAAACTATATTACAAAATGCAGATAGTCTAAGCCAGTGTCGTTAAGAATTACTAAATGGCGTGGTCGAAGATCGTGGTCTGTCTGTCTGTCTGTCTGTCTGTCTGTCTGTCTCTCTCTCTCTCTCTCTCTCTCTCTCTCTCTCTCTCTCTCTCTCTCTCTCTCTCTCTCTCTCTGTGTTTCCTTAAATACAGAAATTGTACAAACAGACGACACTTTGACAGAAGTAATCGTCTATTAAAAAGTTGTCACAGATGTATGCGGGGCAGTTAGGTAGTAAGAATCCGCTTTTGGTATACAGTGCCGTCATCAAAATGGACTAATATTGACTCGTTTAGAGTTAGCTGCGAAGGAAATAACAAATCCTCTCCATGCTCTGACAGCTTCAATTGACACAACGCACAAACGACTATCAACCCATCCACCCTTATGGTCACATTTAGTCTCACCAAAATGAAAAAAAAAATCTAGAAGACTATAAAACATCTCAGATACCAAAGTATAAATTATTAGAATGTCCAGGACACAGATACAAATCCGACAAAAAATGGACAAACATGGACCTCTGGAAACCAAGAGGTGGGATCAGGAGCCATAGAAGAGTAAGCTTCCCTGTCGACCGGTCACACCCACCGCGAGCCCACAGTCAAGTCCAATCCGTTAATAAAATTATTACCGTATAATAGTGATGATCCCATGATGAGAGGTGGCGGTAAGCTGCAGTTACAACCTGCCTTTGGTACGATCCTAACAAATGAGTTTTCCTCTTCTATATACATGAGTGTCGTGTAATAACGACACCTGTGGTCCCTGGTCAGTGATAGTCTGACAGTAGGTTGAAACCTAAACCAGCCTCTCTTGTCAAACAGGTACATAGTTAGATGTGACCAGTCTGAGGCGGCTTGTAAATAACCTCCGATACTCTGGCCACTGCTGCTTCCAATATTCGCACTGAAATAAAATAATGTCGAGTGAACTCACACATTCAAAAAAATGAGTCACGTTTAATAAAAAGTGTTACCATATTTCCCGATGCATTAAATGTTTTTGAACACTTTTCGAAGACTTGATATTGTCTAAGGGGCATAACCTGTGTTTTTGTTTCTAAAATGTCTTTTCTTTTTTACTTCCCAGATTGATATACAATGACAAAAAAGAGATCTACACTGGAATAAAATTCTTAATTACCTACATATTTTGTGAAAATTGCCAGTTTGGCAATTATTAGTTTGCAAGTAATAAATTCAACCTTAGTATTTGTACATGCATGCAACACTGGAGCTGATGTTATTTTCACAACATATACAGGAATATAGGATTTTTTATGCCTGTGTATAGTTCTTATTTGTTCTTGTACATCAAGTACAAGTAGTAAAATAAAAAAGAAATAGAAATATTTTTTTGAAAACACAACCAATAAAGATTGGATATGATATCAGCAATATTTATTTTAACTCAGGAGAAGAGAACAGCTCGTTACAATTTCATAGAACGGGATACATTAAATATATCATAGAACGGGATATATTGCATATATCATAGAACGGGATATATTGCATATATCATAGAACGGGATACATTAAATATATATCATAGAACGGGATATATTGCATATATCATAGAACGGGATACATTAAATATATCATAGAACGGGATATATTGCATATATCATAGAACGGGATATATTGCATATATCATAGAACGGGATACATTAAATATATCATAGAACGGGATATATTGCATATATCATAGAACGGGATATATTAAATATATCATAGAACAGGATATATTGCATATATCATAGAACGAGATATATTGCATATATCATAGAACGGGATACATTAAATATATCATAGAACGGGATATATTGCATATATCATAGAACGGTATATATTAAATATATCATAGAACAGGATATATTGCATATCATAGAACGGGATATATTGCATATATCATAGAACGGGATATATTGAATATATCATAGACAGGATATATTGAATATATCATAGAAAGGGATATATTGCATATATCATAGAACGGGATATATTGCATATTTAACCATGCGCTAGGTT
Source organism: Atrina japonica (assembly GCA_030159075.1). NCBI lineage: Eukaryota > Metazoa > Mollusca > Bivalvia > Pterioida > Pinnidae > Atrina > Atrina japonica. The sequence goes on from BROG01000835.1 coordinate 14,650, forward strand.
AAACAAATCATGATCATAAGAGAGTTTATGATCATTAATCAATAATGCCAGACCGACATATTCATTGTTGGTATATATTAATTTTTACTACAATGATTAAATCTAAACGTTATGAATTCCACATTCCACATTCAGGTATGTATAACGACGAACAAAAGCTTTGTCCGAATATTGCGAATTCTACAAATGTTCAAACAAATCACTCAAGTTATGTCCAACGTTACATATTACATCAGCCATTTAATTTATCACAAAGTACACAAGCTATGAATTACAAAAGGTATATTCAAATATTACAAATCAAACAAACTATGTCCAAACGCCACTAATCAAGCTTTAAATGATATGCATTACATAATCAAATAAGCTATGTCTAAATATTACAAATTACATCAGGTATGTCAAAACGTTATGAATTATACAAGGCAAGTCCAACGTTACGAATTATACAAGGCATGGCCAACGTTACGAATTACACTAGGTATGTCAAAACATTATGAATTATATAAGGCATGTCCAACGTTATGAATTACACTAGGTATGTCCAACATTACGAATTACACTAGGTATGACCAACGGTACGAATTATACAAGCTATGTCAAAATATTACGAATTACACAAGCTTTGTCCAAACGTTCCGATTTACACAAGCTATGTCCAAACGTTCCGATTTACACAAGCTATGTCCAAACTTCACGAATCAAGGATTAATACCATCAATATCTAGGACATGTAAAAGGCTCCATTACCAATGCAAAATCTGCTTTTTTTCCCAGTTTGGAGCAAAACTTTCCCAGTTATGTTCACCATTTAGCTCATGTAGTTAGTATACAGACAAAGACAAAAATCAACTTAAAAGTACTGCGCAATTGTAATGTCTTAAGATGAATTCCATATTGTCTGTTTGACAAGTTTTGTATCTTTAATTCTATTAGTAACATGACCTTAGTTACTTTTTATTTTACCAAATTTAGCCCATTGCGATATAAAATTCCCAATAGACCATTTTCGAGTTGTCTTGTTACGTCACGATTCGTCATAAAAGAGTGCGGTTGCAAAGAGCAAAGTAGGGCATCATAATATTCCGGATTATCAGTTGATCGTCTCAATGACCAGGGATGTCAATATCATGAAGTAATAGGTGCCAGATTTGAAAATTAGGTTACAGGAAAGTGACAACATTTTCCATATTTACAAGAGAGATCATTTAACAAAAATTAAATCCTCGCAGATGAAGTGAAATAAGATATCTCCGAATACCGTTAATGAAAATATTACGTAACCTGAATCGACCTTGCCCAATTTTCAGATGACGTCATGTAGTCTAAGTACAAACTATTGTGACGAAAGTGAACGGAATCCTTGAAAATGGTCTATTGAACAGGGCATTACATATCTAGTTTTTTTTACATACACTACTTGTATTGCACTTACATAATGTCTCCGGTCCGGTCCTCGTCGCCATAAAATTCTTTGCCTAGACACTGTTCGAGTGACCCTTCCCCACCATATATCTGATCTAATCTTCTCTCTTCAATCTCCAGCTTGTTAATGGCCGACTCTATGTAAGTTGGAAACGGATGTCTATATGGGGTTATAACATCTAAATCCGTTTTTGAACCAGGAATGTGTTTCATATGTCCATGGAAGCGATGACGAAGCCCTGGGCAACATGTATTCTTTTCTTTATTTGAAAAAAAATCAATTTTCTGTTAATACAATATTCAAGAGAACCAAAAAACGCAATGCACCAATTGTGTGGTGCTCAACATATTTAACTGATCTTAATCTTCTTAATCTACCTTGTGTTTCAATTGTTGCTCTATCTAGCCCAGGGTCTAGTGTGAAGCCCAAGCTCTTTGTTAGGACTAAGTTGATTTTGGGAGAAATTTGTCCACTTGCTTAAGGACGGTGTTTTACCGGTACAATGTAACCGGGATCTCCCCTCTATCACCAAAAACTTACCACCACCACCACCACATAACTGAAAACATCGTTGGGTGTGACGTAAAACAACATTTTAGAACTTGAAGGATGCTATGTAGCAAGTTACGTCAGATTTGTTTATTAATTAAAATATTTTTAAAAAAAATCATCATTATATAAATACGTTTGTAGTGTATTATCTTGATGATATTCCAAGTGGATTACTTGACATAACATTTGCTTTGTAACATGTATATTGTAATCATATATTATCTTCAATGACCCATAGTAGATATATACGTACCAATGAAACTCGCTATAAGTTCTCGTGAACCTGTTTTCAAGAAACTGAGTTTTCCAACCACCTCTGGTTTAATATTGTTGCATATACAACTGTTATCACCAGGCACCAATATTTCCCATGTTCCGCGATTATTCTGTATCTTGATTACCGATCTGAAACGTTCAACGTAGTTTCCAGTCAGTGGTAAATACAGAGACCACTCATTGTCTTTGAAAAATGTTGGAATGTTAAACATACTTGAAATTGCAAAGAATTCACCAACCCCTAGCTCTTCATTCATATGACGTGTTATTGCTTCTGAATATAAATTTATTTTAGTATTTTTAAAAAGGCTTTTTTCTGCTTTTTGAATTTCGTTTGGTGAGAAATAGCTCGTCATATCCAGAAACCTTGAGAAAAATTCAATGTTATTTTCATCCTTTTGCAAATCGAAAACCATTGTTTTCACCATATCTGTATATGTATCGTCACCATAGATAAGTTCACTCAGTATTCCAAATACACCTCTACTTCTGACAGACGTATCCAGAACCATGTCAGTCAAATCATCAAATGAATTCCGGAACCTTTTATCGAGGCAACGAGCATGGTCATGATTTTTAATGAATTGTTGACACGGGGGTACATTTTGTATGTTGCATCCAACCTTAGCAAATCCCGGATGACCATTTGTTTCGACAGTTGTGAGTAAAATCAGTGGTTCCTTGTCAATACCACTAGCATCTGTCAACATTGGAGCTATTATTGTCCCGCAGAAAGAATTTAGATCAGCTGCAGAATTTCCTGTGAAGACGATCAGGTGGATTTCTTGTCTTAACAATTCAGAGGCAGCATATATTTCTCTGAGTGAAGGCCACTGCCTCCTACTATCCATCTTTTTCATGTCGTTACGGAACGTTCTTGATCCACGAGTTCCCGCGACTTTTGGAAGAAACAGTTTGAAATAAAAGCTATGTTTCTCTTCATAACTGATAATTTCATTTCTCGCAGCATTGTTGCAGTTTTCTTTTTCAAATATTTCTTTTCCAATTATCTTGTATAAACTTTCTGCCGAGTCATCTACAGTTGTAACTGGATATCCATGTTGACCTTTTATAATGTCAGCCGCGATTTGAAGTCTCGATGTCATTATGAGCACTTGTATTATTACGAGATTAGTTTAAAACCATCAAATACCGAATGTATTCTTCATTACAAAATATTTTTCACGTTCACGCATATTTCCATATAAAAGGTCAATATTGAGTTTTGCCTGTCAGCCTTCGTCTTGTCCAAATTGTCAACTGAAAATACATGAAGGAACTATGGAGTAATGACATTTCATCGATAAATTTATGGGTAAGACAGTAAAAAGTGATATATTCTTTGACGTCGATTAACAGGGGAAATGACCAGATATATTATCCCCATTGCATTCCCTTATGAGGTCTATGTAAACAGACATGCATGTTACACCTTTTTGACTCTTGCTTAATTGTTAAAATGTATCATATCTATATTACATTAGGATAACAAATTATTCACATGGATATAAGATTAAAATTTCAATTTACAAAAACCTGGCCAAATTATCTGAATGTGGAAATAATGGTCACTAACACCTAGACGGAAAACATCTACTGTGTTTACAACATGGGCGCAGACATTTTGGACACCCAAAGTTGTGCAGAGGGAAAAATAAACCCAGCTATCTGGTTGGACATTAAATGAAAAGAAAATTAGTTTTGCTATCTATAAATGGAATTATGATGATGAAAAGATACAGGAATATTTGTAGTACTTTGGAAATTATAGGAAGGATAATTTGAAAGTCAATGGGAGAGGCAAGATGAGAAAAGATCGGCTTGTTGCGGATAACTACATGTTGTACACAAAATTTGAAGAAGAAATGCAGTGTCAACCAATACTTGAGATTGCATATTTTGTTATCTGAAGTATTGATATTTCAGCACATGGGTACTGATTTGACCCAAATAAAAACTTGCGGCCGTCTTTGAAGTAAGGAAATGTTTTACATGCACACGTATTGATCTAGAGATTTAAGGCTACTGATGCGAAGTATAGTGTAAGGGTACAATACTGTCCAAGGTTTCATAATAATATCGCTGATCTATGTAGTTTGTTGCATAATAAATCAAAGTACTAAAAGTACTGAAATGGGTTGTTATTTTGGCATGCGATTAACCATGAGATTCAACTTACTTCTATCTAACATATATGAAATAAAAATACATATTTGTGTAGATCTTAAAACAAAACAAAAAATAACTACGTATATAAATAATACTATCTTCATACTGTTAATGCTCCTCATTCTGTGTATATATGTTCTGTTTATTCATTTCTTGTTTGTTTCAGTCACTTTTACTACGTATATAAATAATACTATCTTCATACTGTTAATGCATTCCAACTATTGTCTACCAAACTTTTGTATCCACTACACAGGCCATTACATGTACCGGCATTTGCTGTATCTAATTTATACATATGTGCCATTTTCCTTTTGTTCTTCTCTGTGCCGATCTCTCTATCATTTCTCTCCCTTTTCGCCTAGTCTAACTTTCACTAACTCGTTCGTGCTCAGCAATCGACTAAAACAACCCTATATACCCATATTTTCATGGGCATACTGTCTCTCTCTCCAGTCATCTATCTATCTCGATCGCTGTCCAATCCTGGTACCTGTCGAACTAGCATTATTCACACTTGTACTACTATCACTCATGCATCAACTACCGACTCGAGTACCTAATTTCGCTTACATTCTTTATTGTCAACCAATCAAATAATAGGTACTGATAACAGCACTTTTCGTGCTCGAGTCGGTTTGTTTTATAATCGCCCACTGTGCCCGAGAAATAGGTTAAGCTTGTTTGAATGTGTGTGTATTAATTTACTATCGAACCATGGTGTCAAAATTTTACCATTTGTGCTATTACTTAGTATACTTTCTAGACCTATTCAACCACCTATACAGAAAATTTGTCAGAACGTAATTGTTTCGCGTTGCACTTACAATAGATCGAAAGTATGTGTTAATATTAATCAGACAAAGTTTATATCATCATTGTCGAAATTTTATCACTATCTGCGATCAAAGCAGTACATGTACGTTATAGCTACAATTATTTTGTCTTACTATGTACATCCTTATCCAGGTCATACGGTAACCTACGACTATCCTAATACCCAAACTTTGCCTACCCTGTATATCTGTAGCTTAACAAGTAATTTTATACTATTACTTTTTGGTAAACCTTACCAAGATCACTCAATCAATTACTATGTTCGCGTATACAATGTCATTTCGTACATTACCCACAATAAGTTATCTAGTATCGTGTTGCATGGAGTTTTCCTCGAAGTGATTTCCATTTTATTGATTTGCTCCAAAATTGTTGTGAGTTCATTATCATATGATACTGACGAAAACGAAGATCTGGCTGAAAATACTAGATCCGTGTCATATAATCACTTTCACTCCGAGTTACCGTTACACTGTATTTCTTACTTACTATGCGCTTTGTATGTAAACCAACTAGTTATACTACTAGCTGGAGATATTGAGCTAAACCCTGGTCCCTTATCGAATGTGCCCCCAAATCTACCAAGTACATCCGACTCCACAAATTCGCTATGTTCGTACTCAACATGCACAGAGAATTCCATTTTTGCAAATGACAAAAATCGTTTTACTTTTGTACACCTGAACGTTCAAAGTCTTCTCCCTAAGTTGGAGATACTCGAGGCTGAATTGCATAATCACAGCATCTTGTCTTTCACCGAGACATGGTTAAATGACTCAAACATTAACTCGGATATATATTTCAATAATTTTCAACCGCCTTTCTGTCTCTGTAGGAATCAACGGGTGGGGGGAGGGGTAGCAGTTTATGTTAGAAACAACATTCACGCCAAGAGACGCTCTGACCTTGAACTTCCTTCACTTGAGTGCATTTGGCTCGAACTAACCATGCGTGGTAAATCTTACCTGTACGGTACATTTTACAGACCACCTAACTCACCTGTTTCTGTATGGAACGACATTGAACTTTCTATTGACATGGCCTTTAATACCAATATATACAACATTATTATCACGGGCGACTTCAATACTAACCTTTTAACTCCTGCTCTAACACCCAATCACTTATCAAATATTATTTTATCGTACGGCATGACCGAATTGATAGACGAACCCACACATTTTACAGAAAATTCTTCATCTCTCTTAGATATCATCCTAGTAAGTAACAATTTGATATTAGAAAAGACAAGTGTTGGCGAGTGCTTCTTGAACCAACCCATTAGGTACCACTGCCCTATATATGGCCTCTTCTCCCTACCTTCCTTACCTGCTAATACTTTCAAACGAAACATATGGCTCTTCAATCTTGGTAATTACAATGAATTAAGACATAGACTAGACAATATTGATTGGGACGACATACTAGACGAACAGGACTTGGATAAATGTGTAGGTAACGTGACGGACATTTTACTTGAAAACGCGAAGATGACAATACCAAACAAAACTGTGACAGTTAGACGGAGAGACCCACCTTGGCTTGACAACTCTATAAGGAAATCATTACGTAAAAGAAGACGACTTCACGAACGAGCTAAACATACGAACAATCCGGATGACTGGACACTGTTTAGGTTGACAAGAAATAGGTGTATTGACCGCGTACGGAAAGCTAGAAACAATTATTATAATAAACTTTCAGACGAAATCTCTACATGTAATGATTCTAAAAAGTGGTGGAAGCTTATTAATAAGTTAACACATACAAGTTCAAACAACAGACATAATATTCCACCCATATATCGTGACGACATAGCCTACGAAAACGACAAAGACAAAGCGACGATTTTTAATACTTTCTTTTGTAGACAATCTGACATTGATGACTCAAATGCAAATCTCCCCGAAGAATATGATACTGACGTGGTTGATCCCCTTTCTGATATAATTGTCACTATCGAGGAAGTCGAAACTGTTTTGCTCTCTCTAGACACATCTAAAGCCACTGGGCCTGATCTAATAAATCCTCGTTTGCTTAAGGAGACTGCCACTGTCATAAGTTATCCTCTTTTTATTCTTTTCAATAGATCTCTGTCACAATCTTTCTTTCCTAAAGCTTGGAAACAAGCTAATGTTACACCGGTCTTTAAAAAGGGCAACCACAACGAAGTAAGTAATTATCGCCCTATATCTTTATTATCTATACTGGGAAAGGTAATGGAAAGATGTGTTTTTAATCGTGTTTATTCTTACCTGACCAACAAACAATTTTTCTGTAGTAATCAATCAGGATTCATATCAGGTGATTCTACAATAAACCAATTACTAGACATTTCTAACGATATTGGACAAGCAATTGACGCAGGTAAAGAAGTACGTGCTGTCTTTTGCGATATAAGTAAAGCCTTTGACCGAGTCTGGCACAAGGGTCTTCTTTTCAAATTAGAACTAGCGGGTATAACGGGTACACTACTGAACTGGTTTAAAGATTATTTGACCGATAGGGAACAAAGGGTCGTCCTGAATTCCACTGTCTCACAATGGGGAAAAATCAATGCCGGTGTCCCCCAGGGCTCAATTCTTGGCCCTCTTTTATTTCTTGTTTTTATTTATGATATTGTTGAAGGAATACACTCTAATATCAAATTGTTTGCTGATGATACAACCCTTTATATCATTGTAGAAAATCCCGTAGACGCTGGAGCAATACTAAACAACGACCTGGAAAAGGTGAACACTTGGTCAAAACAATGGCTAGTGAACTTTAATCCGACAAAAACTGAAAGTCTCGTCTTCTCTAACAAACGTATACCTATAAACCATCCCACTCTTTACTTTAATGATAGTGCTATTTCTGAAGTCGAAGTTCATAAACACCTAGGGTTACATTTTTTCTAGAAATTGCCAGTGGTCGGATCATGTACACGCTACTCTGTCAAAGGCATCATCACGATTACAAGTTATGAGGAAATTTAAATTTAGGCTTGATAGAAAATCTTTACAGAAACTATATTTTTCCTACATTAGGCCAATACTTGATTATGCCGATGTAATATGGGACAACCTTTCCAACGACCTAAATAATAAGGTAGAACAAATAAACATTGAAGCCGCGCGAATTGTAACAGGAGCCACTAAACTCACTAACATTCAAAAACTATACATAGAAACAGGATGGGAGACACTACGCAGCCGACGCCAAAAAACACAAAATCATTCACTTCCATAAAATGGTTCACAAACAAACACCCGAATATCTATCATCACTTGTACCGCCTAGGACACATGAAACACACAACTACCATACAAGACAAACAAACAACATTACACAAATAAAAACAAAAACTAACCTATACAATAACTCATTCATCCCATCTTCTATAAAGCTCTGGAACAATCTCCCTTTAACAGTACAAGAAAACCCATCACTCTCTCACCTCAAACGTTCACTCAACACCAACATGTCACAAGTCCCGTGCCACTACTTTCAAGGTAACCGAATTGAACAAATACTTCACACACGACTCAGACTTAACTGTAGTTCCCTCAAGTCTCATCTTTATGCGCGTAATATCATAGATAACCCTAACTGTACTTGCGGAAGCCCTGAAACAACCCGTCACTTTCTACTAGAATGTCCTCTGTACACCACCGCCCGTGCGCGTTATTTAGATCCACTCCCATTTCCAAAAACTGAACATGTCTTATTGTATGGAAGTCTAACTTCGAACGTAGCAGACAACATTGAAATTGTCAAAGCGGTCCATAAATACATAACTGCAAGTAAAAGATTCTCGTACTCGAATGACCCGTAATCATTTCAATATTACCTAGTAGTATATAAGTGAAAGCTTGATACTTGAGTAACATTAAATATAGTCGAGTAGACATTACCAATCCAATTAACATGTATTTCTACATCTACAACCCCCCCCCCCTCCTCTTCCCACTAAATTTCGATTTATATTTCAACAAGTTACCGGTTTCTAGTAGTTTCTTTTTTTTTTTTTTGTTTTTTTTTTTTTTTTTTGTTTTTTTTTTCTCACTAGAAGACACCAAATAAATTAATCTGAATTTCTGATTATACGTAAATGGTGCCGATTGACCTGGATAACATTAATAACATTGATATTCTTATATATCAAGGCACACGTGTTTCCTCAATTATATAAACAACTTGTGTGAATATCAACAATTCTTTACATTGTATCTAAATTGTTACGTTACTAGCTAGAGAACAAAAATTAACTCTCTCTCTCTCTCTCTCTCTCTCTCTCTCTCTCTCTCTCCTATTAAGTTATTTCTTACCTCAAGTATACCATAAATTTATATATATCATTTTCATCTGGTGCTATCTGATTAGGTATTACTTATTATATTTATATATTGTTCCTGGCAAAGGGATAAGATATACGGAGTATTGTTGCTTCCTGGCAATCAAGGGTAATAAGATTATAAATTATTAATTGTAAATTAAAGGAGACGGATTTATATAAGTTGTGATTTAAACTTGTTTCCGAATCCTATTGTTATTATTACTGTTCACCTGTTACATGTAATATTGATTTGAAGCAATAAAAATAGAGTTTAAACTAAAACAAAAAATCAATTTCCAACCTCTAAATAAATTCAGAATTAACATTCTAAATTTTATTTGTTGTATCTTCCGCACTGGGAATAAACCTTTCATAGCGAAAAACGGTTGTGATTTAAAGCATATTTTAGGGCTTGTAACATCGAACGTAAACAATCATATTCAGGGCTTGTACCGTGGTACATGAACATATACTCTGCCTAGACTAAATAAACAGCCAAACCACGTTCTCTATCCTGTATTAATTAATATAAATAACTGTACAGGGTGAAACAGAAAGTTTATCCCATGTTTATTGTTAAATAAATAAATCAGGCCAAAAGTCGCAATATAACAAAACGATCAATCACCAATTTCACTTATAGACATCAACGCTTTCGGCAAAGATTTTTTTTCTTGAAGACATCGTTTCTTCCCCGACAATCACCCGACAATGGACATGGTGATTTCCCCCTGCTTCCGCGGAAACGAGAACTGGAAATTGGACAACACTCAATGTTCAAGATACCTTTCTTTGAGACATCAATACATACAGTATACAAAGACCGTCCGCTGAAATAGAGCTGACGCTGGTTATGTAAGGCATGTGGTTCACTATATAGTTAGTATAAATAAAGGGAATATACACGGGAATCTCATTAAGGTAGGTTATGTATAGAGATTAGTTGACAAACAAATAATTTGATAGTTTTCATAATGGACAGAAACTTTCACTTGCCATTTGCATAACAAGCTCCTCCTACGCGATGCTATCCCCTCTATTCTGCTTTTATTTCATTTTTCCATGGACTAGAAAACATACATATTCTTGAGAGATCAATTTTTACCGAAATAAAAAGTAATTTAAAATTGTTGAAAAAAAAATTGACATATATGCTACTCACGTGTCATATAAATGGTTATAAATTAGGAAAAATTCATTATTCATTATTGTTATTATATGAAATAAAATTGGATATTTCTCGCAGGTTTTTGCAAACTTGTAGATAACATGCATTTTCTCAGTAAAAAGGTTGATGTTATATTGTGACAGTAAATTCAATATTTACCATGACAGTGTAACTCTTTATTATAATTAACCTGCAATATGTTTCAAGCATGTGTGCACAATGTATATTTTGTTTAGAACACTGACTGTATTATACCACATTAAAACTTAACGATTGCCATCAACTTATATCAATACTTTCAGTACTTTGATTATACCAAGTTTCCTATGACATGTGTGTAAAATATGACACATAATAATGTCATTGCACACCCCAAATGGATACCCTAAACCAAAATATAAATGCAGACTTAGTGATAAACAAAAATCACAAAAGTCATAGAATAGCGTATGCTACGCAATCTGATCAAAGTGATAGAAATGATATCAAAATGTATTTCGTCAATTTTCCATTTTATATATGAACTTGTATCGGCGTAATAAAACAGTTACATTATGGTTAATTTCGAGATATACGAGTCCCTTGACAAAACCTGATACCGGAATCTCATAAACCTGCCGAAAAATATCATACTTAAATTGTATATTGTACTGGTCATAGATAATGTTATATGTCATATACCGTTTCTTAAGGTGTGAGAGGGAAAACTTATAATCACTGACCATATGTTATTGCATTCGTTTATGATTACCTAACTCCACATGAGTGAAATATTCTTGAGTGGGACGTTAAACAACAATGATCACCTAGCTTCAGTAACTCAGAGAATCATTTGATTCGTCCCATGAATTAAACGTTTACTGCCATTACATCAATCATTCGTTGTAAATAAACAAATGACACACACACACACAAACATATAAATATATATATATATATATATATATATATATATATATATATATATATATATATATATATATATATATATATATATATATATATATATATGAAAAAAATTTCATTCTAATTCCAAACCTTCATGCAATGTATGTTTAGTCGTTTTGCTTGTTCATTTCTCCACACGTCGGACCTGAGGTCTACACACACATCTCGGACCAGAGTTAGAAAAGAGGAGCTTAAACCTGCCAAAGCCTACAGATCACCGCCGAAGCCTACTCCGTAGCGGTGAGCACGTGTAACAAACACCGCCGTGGTTAAACGTTAAATACAAGGAGCGATTCCGGGCTACAGGTTTGTCAAGGCTTTTCATAAGACACGCCGCACGTTATTTCTTATTTCAATGGATTCATTTTCCATTTTGTACATTACTGAAATAAAGATCACATATTTATGTAAAAGTACAAGCTAAGGGCATCTTATTTATACATGTTGACATAGTTATTAATACAAGGAATTTGAAGATCGTCTGCAAGTTAAGTCAACCGATTCCTTTTAACAAATACAACGGGTAGACTAGATTTGTGGAAATCATTACACGTTTAATCTGTCAATGAATATATAACACAGTTGACAAAGCGACTTAAACACACAAATGTAGGCGGTATACTTTTTATTTATTGGTATTGAATGTCATATTCAACAAGATTTTACAGGAGAAAATCCGGTGGAAATTTAGCAAGCTTCACTAACTTTTCAACTGTCTAATCCCATCTCATCTTCAGATTAGGGTCCAGTAAGGAGGCTAAAACCCATTGCCAGGTTTTTTTCTGCTCTGATTTTAAAGTAGAAAGTTCAGAAAATGGACACGGCCACATAACTACATACACTATATCTGCAAATATTTATCATCTTGGTAGTCACCGGATGTTGTTTTTAAACACGTCTTAGGATAGCGGTTTCCAGAATTATATCCCCATTGTTTAATTCTTACTACTTAATTCTAACGATTACGGAAGGTCTAAACAAAACTACGTGTACATTAACTATGGAAAGAAACGAGTCATTTGTCAATCGTAATACCTTGGATGTAATCATGCCATGTAGCCTAACACCTCATATATATGTATAACCTAATCTAACGGTAGAACGATAACGTCAGCTAGGTGAAATAAAATCAACAATATGTACATAGCATCGGGACATTAACACAAATTTTGTCTTTTCTGTATAACGTGTCATCATATCATTTTGTTGATATCAAAATTAACTATACCTACTTGAATGACATCAAGGTTGCTCATCTGCACACCTTCCACACATACACCTTCGTTAAATCTATCGCAAGTCTGTTATTTGATATTACGCGGTTTGAGTTTTCACTTGGAGTCCGAGGGATTCCGGTAATTTTTCTTAATATAGTAACTTCATCGTTAATGTAAACGCGCGTGTCATCCTAGATTAAGTAAAAATAAAATACGAGTTCAAATATTATTTCGTTATATATGAATCAATCGTATTTCAATGCACTCAAGAAAATTCTTCACATATTTTGCTGCAAATATAAAACGATGGTACAAAGCGGACCAACAGTACAACATGTGTGGATCTGATAATAATGTTTGTGTATTATTTTAAATGAAAATTAGTATACATGTATGCAGTACAATTGATGAAATGGGCTTCCGATCAGGATGTTTTCAATTTTTAATGTGTGCTTTATTGAGGCGTAAAAATACTTTTAATTACATAAACAATACTATATACTGCAGTTTTTTTAAAATTGTATAACCAATCAAGGCTGACAGAGTGAAAAAGGATTGCCTTACATACACTTTAAGTTGCTCAGTATAAAACACTGCCTTATTAGTTATCCAATAAAGTTGCACTGGATTTGCCTTTTTATTTCATCTGTCAATTTAAATCGCTGTTGATATGTTGAATTCATCAGGTTATTTCCATAAACCCATGTTTTGATAATTCTTCTATTTTGTTTCTATAAATTAAATACAATCTCTGATGTAACATTTTTTAACTGGGGAAAGAGAAATCTATTCAGAGAAGATAATGAGATGACAGATGTAAAAAAATATTAAAATCTTAATATATAACTAGTTTCTGTTAGCATAACTTGTTGATATACAAGACAGATCATTGAACATTTTACAGTACAAGGGCAAAAAAAGGAAATAGATTACTTATCGTAGTTTGCACATTGTGTACATAATCTTGAATAATTCTGTCAATCACCTGCTTTAGACCAACCCATGTATTATATCTATTTTAAATTTTTTTTTTATAAATATGTTTAAGTCATCAAAATTCGACTAATCTGACTTAAAATTTGTTTGAGAATACTGTCAATGTAAGAGAATATAAACACTTTAGCATTATGAAAAATTATACAATCTCACAACCTTCGGTCCCCATATGAGGTTTGAACCCATGTCGCATTGGTGAGAAGCGAATGTACTACCCGGATATTAGGACTGCGCTAAGCATTACGGTACCCGGGCATTAGGACTGCCTTAACCACTACGGTACCCGGGCATTAGGACTGCCTTAACCACTACGGTACCCGGGCATTAGGACTGCCTTAACCACTACGGTACCCGGGCATTAGGACTGCCTTAACCACTACGGTACCGGGCATTAGGACTGCCTTAACCACTACGGTACCCGGGCATTAGGACTGCCTTAACCACTACGGTACCGGGCATTAGGACTGCCTTAACCACTACGGTACCCGGGCATTAGGACTGCCTTAACCACTACGGTACCCGGGCATTAGGACTGCCTTAACCACTACGGTACCTGGACATTAGGACTGCATTTTAATTGGTAAGTGAACTTGTATAATTCTATATGTATAATTCTGAAACAATTCAATGTTTCAAAGAGCTAAAATGCTTGTTTTAATTGATAAACACTTCGTAAAATTTGTTATTCATTTATTCTAATGTTATTTCTCACCTATTTCATATGAATTTGACAGTTAACTCACTACGGGCGTGATAGTTAAACAGCGGATGCTTACTCCTCCATGACACCTAATCCCAGCTCTGGGTTTACTGAAGTATCTGTGATTTTCAAACATTGAATATTATTAACATATTACCAATGTTACACTGCTCAAGACAATCCTTTCTGTCATTTAGAGTTTATCAGCTGAGCTCCAATTTAAAATAGATTTTCTAAATAGAAAGTGATATCATACAAGGCCAAATAATATATCTAAATGCATAGCCAAATCCGTTTAAGAGTAACCGCTGTAAACAGAATCAAATTTATTATACATTTATGTTACCGTTACTAAAGTATTCGGGTTGTATAGACTTGCTCAGGGGCCAAAGATCCTAAAACATTAACGAGGTACAATTTAATGTAAGAAGAAAGAATGCGAGATAATTTTCAGTAAATTTGAAATATTTGAAGTTTTCTTGATAAACATGTGCCGTATTTATATTTTTCCCACGATAAATTACTAAAATAAGTTTTTCATCTACCATTAGTTTGAATAATACGCCCACATACACATCTTTATTTGGTATTGTAAAATTTCCATTATTATGAATATGTTCTAAGCATTCATAGATAAACACACATATTCTTTAACATACTTTATTTCTAACAAAACTATGAACAATTAACATTACTTACAATGGTAGGTACAGAGCTGTCATTATTAATTGACCATAGAATATTATCAAATGGACAACGGATGACCAATGCAGACATTAAAACAGATCAGGAGGATAAATATGATAAATGATATTTTAGATAAGAATGATTGCATTACAGGAATGTATGTTTATATTTTAGATAAGAATGATTGCATTACAGGAATGTATGTTTATATTTTAGATAACAGGAATGTATATTTATATTTTAGATAAGAATGATTGCATTACAGGAATGTACATTTAAGATGATACAATGGATGGTCTTATTTCAGTTAACATATTTTTATGTTGAAAAGTGAAAAGAAAATTATTAAAAGAAATTTTACGATAGTCTATAAAATAATATCTTCAGAAATAAAATAGCTTACGTTTTACACTGGTAAGGGCGATGCAATAAGAGTTATCTCCCTTTTGTCTGTAATAACGACCTGTCCTGTTTACACCATTGTGAACTAAACATTTCCACCAGTCAGATTGTATTACATTTTCACTGGATGTTGTTGATAATAACTATACGTAGAGTGCTTTAAATATCACATTTCTCTTTAAAAATGAATAAAAAATGAAGTACATTAAATCATTTTTAGTTATTTTTCACAGAATTTTCTATGATTCTATTACTTACGGCCATTGAACAGTGAGGGTTCTTTAACGTGCCGACACCTACTATGACACGGGACCTCAATTTCTATTGTCTCATCCGAAGGACAGGAAACCAAACTGCCGCCGGCTGGACTCGAATGCAGTATCGACTGAGCCAGGTCGGCTCCTGATATACCTATATATTTTCGTTCGCATGTAAAGAAATTAAGGTTATCAAAATTCTCAAATCTTTAGGATGTCCAGGATATAGGAGCAATGAGATGTGAAAGCCGAAATCGTCGCGTTTGTCGTATAGCTTACAAACTTATTATTTTACCGTCTCTGTCTATAGTAAGTAAAATGTTTATGTATGAATCGATTGTGTGCTTGATGTTTATGTATGAATCGATTGTGTGCTTGATGTTTATGTATTAATCCATTGTGTGCTTGATTGTGCTGTATCATTAATTTCTAGTTCCTTAGAATATATCGCACTGACGTATGTATGAAAATTGTCTTTATCAACTGACAATACGTCGTCGATATCTCTAAATGTCAAATTAAAGATCACTTTTCTGAATGAGGTCTGTTTCGTATGAATAAAGGAACAGGGGCTCGTGTGACAAAATGTATTAAGTCCTAAATCCAGAGTCTTAGTCCTAATTGTCATGGAACTGATCAATCAACGATGCGTTACATAAAAAAGAAAGAGAAAAATTATGAAACAACACAGTTAATGTCCCTTTAAAGATAGAATCCAACATTACGTCATACAATGAACTGATGACAGTCTCGTCAAACAGATCTCCCCAAACATCCAAGTTGGCGCCAGCTGTATAAACAGTGTAAGGCCTAAATAGATTTAGTACAACTAACATTTGGCACTATCAAGGAGTTTTTTATTTATTGTTAGACATGGATGACTGTATATTGAGAATTACAAGCCACATAATATCGAGACTTATTCCGCCAAATCATGAGTTCAATGTAATACATGTCTCTATGCAGTGAAATACGTAAGGAGTGTATCCTCGTCACAATTGGAACAGACGTCTCAACAACCGCCAACGAAAGGGCAACTCAACAGCGGTTTTCGATATCCCTCTGTCAATAATTTGTCAGTGAGTAGTTTGCCTCTGTATATGAAATCTTCATGTGTTGTACATGTCCTGGCATATCGGATCATTTGTGAAATATATACTCCATATGCGGGTGACTGAGGGATATTGCTACTTAAATGTGGAAAATTTGCGATGTGAAAGCCGAAATCGTTGCGTTTGTCGTGTACCTTAGTTGCTAATTCCCCGTTTATGTCTATAGTAAGTAAAATGTCTAAGTATGAAGCGTGTATGCTTGATTCTGTTGTATCTTAAATTTCTAGTTCGCTGGGATATATCGCAATAAAGGGGCACAATTGGTTCCGATAGGAATGCCGACAGTTTGTTGAAAGACCACGTCTCCGAACATTACAAATATATATTGTCTATTAGAAATTACAGCATGTTTTATATCAACTTCAGTGTATTTATGTGTAGAATCAGAGCGGTGTTTGACGAAATAAGTATCCTACTAACCAATCAATAGATATTTAAATTTTCGGGTACCATCTTTAGTGAACAAACAGTTGTCTATGATGCTAAAAAGTCTTTCTTTTAGTTTTTTATGTGGAATAGTTGTTTAAAGAGGAGAGAAATCATATGTTTTGATACTGATAATTCGAGAAAAATTGTGCCTTCAAATTTTCTAAAAGCTGTTTAGAATTTTTAAGTATCCACATCTGATTTAAACCGCTTCTGGAATAAGAAACTGTACAGTATTGTTGAAGTTTCTCCTTAACGGCTGTCAATATCTTGGTAAGGAGTAAAGATAAGGGTTAAGTGGAAATTTACACGTTGGGTAATTTATACTAAATACACGAAAAAGAGCTTTGTCGTGTTAATTACAACCCACATACTAGTCCCACAGTTGTGATAAGAATCACCGTTAAATAAAGGACTGGTCATATTGTGTGACATCGCGTAAAAATACCCATATGATTTGCATAAGAAAATCGCATAATTAACAGCACGTTTACCGACAATTTGTTCGAAAACCTTTCTCGCAAAAACCATGATGTTGTCTACTAGAAACCCCAGTATCTTGATGATATCGTCTTTAGTGTACCTGTTACTGGAATAAGAGTGTTCCTACAAATAGGTGTCCTCTTTCAGATCTCATGGTGTATCTGAAATCCTCACCAAGCCCAAATTTCTTTGATAGAGAATTGCACTAGTAATTTTTTATTACCTATCCATATTATTTGAGTTCTGGATAAGTTATTTTTAAACCAGACATTTTATAAAAAAGTTTTAATTTCTTTTGTGGATTCCATTAAAGACCTTTCTGTACCATCAAGAGTAATAGTAGTGTCCTCAGCATACTGTGTGATTTGATATTCTGGATCATTTATGACAATACCATTAATATTTCTGTTGTTTTTAATTTTAATTGATATAATTTCTGCACATAAAAGAAAGATATAGCTAGATATTGGGTCGCCTTGTCTACAACCACGGCCAAGTGAAAAATATGGAGATGAAAAAATGCTTGAATAACAACTCAGATAGAACCTTTTTGAAAAACAGATAGATGTACTAAAATTAAATAACTTTTAAGTTTTATCAATAAAATCCCATGAAACTGAATTAAAGGCCTTTTCCAAGTCTATCATTAAAAGGGTTCCAGGGATAGCATGTTTCTCAGTGTAACTCATTATGTCATTAATTAACCTAGTATTTCCTCCTATGTACCTACTCGGTATAAAGCCTGTTTGATCAGAACTTATTGTGTTTTGTAAAACGGTTTTCACTCTACTTGCAATACATCCTCACCCAATTTTGTATATAACATTTAACAATGCAATAGGTCACCATTTATTCATAAACTGTCTTGGTTTGCTTTCGTTTGGGATACAAGTTAATATGCCCTGTTTTTGAGTTACAGAAAGTTCCCCAATTTCATAACGAAAATTTATAGATCGAACAACAAAATAGCCAATATCTTTCCAGAACATTTTAAATAATTCAGAGGAAAAACCATTTGATCCAGGGCTTCCGTTATTACTCATATATTTTAGTGTAGTTAATGCCTCCCCATACCTTATTTGTCCTACTAATTTGTTTCTGTCACTAAGTTTGTCTATGTCAAGTCCATGTAAATTTCCTTCTAAATCTGAGTCTTTATCTATTTCTTCATTAACACTATAAAGTTTTTTATAAAATTTCTCAACTTCTTTTAAAATTCTATTTTATTTGATAATATATATTTCATCATACCTAGTTAGTTTTGGAATAAATGTTTAGAAAAAGTTTCTAGACTCTAAATTACAGAAATATTTGGTTGGGTTTTCTCCTTCTTGAATCCATTTCACCCTAGATCTAATCATGGTACCCTTAAGTTTATCTTTTCTAATCTCTTCAATTTCATGTTTTCTATGTTCAAGTTCGTCTACATTGTTATTATACTGTTCAAGATTGTTATTTCCTGTGACAATATATGTTCATGAAGACCTTGCTGCCTGTTTTTATAACTTGAATACGAATGTTTTTGCACTCAATTCTGAAAGAAAAGTTTCAAGAAATAATTGATCATTAATAATACCTTTATTTATAAGGAAAAAACGTTTCTGTTTTCGTTTGTAACTAGTGTACTATGCTTGAACAGTGTGTGATAAGTAATGTCCATTATAACGGAGTTCAGTGTCCGTGTAGGGGTTCATTCTTCCTTCCTGAAAAAGTTAATTAAGAAGTATAAAAGGAATAGAATAAAGTTTGCTTTGTGATGTGTGGTGAAGACCCAATTTTTTGTTAACGTAAGGTAAAAGAGATGAAAAAGTGGCATCGTGCATGTTGGGTCTGTTGTATAACGATGTCCGTGACTTCGTTTACGCCTATGAATTAAAAAGTTCCATCACACATCTATCACTTTTGTTCGTTTTAAATTATTAACATTCTTCCCTGAAGATCGTTCTTGGACATTTCCATTAATAAAGATTTGTCAATTTGTCCTGTATTCCTTACAAAGTTCATTTTTTCAGCTTGTTTTTCCGGATGTTTTCCTATTGTATTTTTCTTTCATGCCTTTTACGTTTTTTCACATATTTTTTTCTCTCTTCTTACTTTTCTTAATTCAGATTGTTTTTAATCCAGTCCTCCTTTTCTACCAAATCCTCTTGGATTTCTCTTCCTCCGCTTTTGTTTCCGCTTCCCACAAGTTGCTGAAAAATATATGCGTTGTCTCCGGGCCCAGTGTGGTGATTTCACCTTTCAACTCTTCGTCAATCTCAAAATATTTAAGGTGCAATGTTCTATTTTGTCTTCTAGGACTTTTATACTTGCAATGTATTTCGATGCACTTAAGTCCATTTAAATTCTTCTTTGGATACTATATTCTCTGGACTGAATATATATATATATATAATATATATATATAAATATATCACCAAAAACCAACAATACTATATATCCTAGGGTGTCAGATCTAAGCAATAGATACAAGTTACGAAAATAATATATAAAGCACTAAAATGACTAACGACACGGACAAAATAAATGTCAAATTTTCGGGAGGACCTGTCCCTTCATCAGGATAGAACAATTAAATAACATGAAAAAACGTACACATACACACTCTGACGCAAACATCAATTTACACACAAGAGTGTGAAAGAATATTGCGTTATCTCACTGCATTTGTAATATGTAGTATTTCAGCATTTCTTTCACTTTCCGGTTGTGTGAGTGAGTGGATATTTGCGTGAGTGTATATGTGAACGTTTTTTATAGTTAATTGGATGTCTGATATTACAGTAGATTCACCAATAATGAGACAATTAAAGCACATGCAATCACACTCTTAGAAAGGATAACAAGGTAAATACTCTCTCTCTCTCTCTCTCTCTCTCTCTCTCTCTCTCTCTCTCTCTCTCTCTCTCTCTCTCTCTCTCAAAATCATCATTTGAGACTTTATTCAAATAAAATCCATTTTGTTCTGTCGAATTTCAGAACTGTAATATCGTGACCATCACTACAGATATTTCTTATCCAAACCCATTAAGTAGGTCCTATATCGCTATTGCGCGGACACCCGCAGGCAATTGATCAAATCCTTTGATAGGCAAAGACAGCAGGGTACTTGGCGTGAGGATCGAGTTCAATGCATTGCTAAAACGAAGTTACACTCTTAACCTACACAGGACTTCTTATATTGCAAACAAACAAACTAGCTTCACATTTTTTTCGCAAAATATAGCAAAATTCTTAGATTATCAATACGTAAGCAATATCGGACGTACAAAGCATCCTTATCGTTTTTTTTAATAATAATAGCAATGTTCAGAATAAGAAACGGTTAAAGGCAACTGTCTCATAGCACTTGTTTTAGAGTGATAGGGAACTGCTATTTGGAAATGACGCTTAAAACAGATTAATCCCTCTTGTTTACTTAGAAATGTATTATGATCATTTTACAAAATTAACGAAATACAGTTTAATATGAATACGATTGTACCTATTATCTATTCGATTTCTGATGCTACATTTCCTCTCTCAATCTATCTCACTGAGAAAAAGGAAAAATACAATACATGAGACTTAATCAAGTACAATTAATTTTGTTCTGTCAATTTCCTGAATTCGAAAACTGAAATACCGTCAAACGGATTATCAGTACACGCGTGTATTATTTATATGTGGTAGGTAAATCGCTACTATTCGGACAACCGCTGGCAATTATACCATAATCCTTTGAAAACAAAGACAGAAGGATGCCT
Source organism: Atrina japonica (assembly GCA_030159075.1). Lineage (NCBI taxonomy): Eukaryota > Metazoa > Mollusca > Bivalvia > Pterioida > Pinnidae > Atrina > Atrina japonica. The sequence goes on from BROG01000835.1 coordinate 36,370, forward strand.
GGAGGGAGGTTCAAGTTTAGTGCAGCTACATTTATTTTCAATTCAAACGAAGAAACAATCCAAACTTACGAAGCACTTCTTATTTCTAACAACTATAAATGTTTAAACTGTTAAATAATAAACAGTAACACAAGTGTATACCCAAGAAATGATGTCAGTGACAATAACTTAGTTCACCTTAAAATCTTTTTCTCATGAACCAATGATCAGGTGACTTTATATTGTGCAAGCATAATTGATCCTTCAATATCTAAAAAGTTTGCGAATGAAATTGAAAAATCGATGTGTCAGCCAGTGCATGGTATTGCTTTTAAAAATTGCTTTTGCAAAACATCAGAAACTTCAAAGAGGTCCAAATGTTGACTGAATTGTCAACCAAAAGTATATGAAATGTATATGATATCAACTGCAATAGCAATATACAAATGTATTAAAAGCTGTAAAACATTTCCTAAATGGTGAGAAAATGTACATGTAATTTGACAGAAAATGACTGAATAATGATAGAGAGATCACAAAAAATACTTCATGCTCACTGACAAGTGACAGAATGGTCACTGAAAAGTGATTGAAAAATTATTGAATGGTCACTGAAAGATGGCTGAATGACCACTGAAAGGTGACTGTATGACAAATTAATTGTGCCGAAACAGTCTCTGAAAGATGACTGAATGGTCTCATTCCATCCTGTGATATCTGTGGGCCATAAAACTATTCTCAGACCAACTTCATGATTTTAAAAATCTTGAGAATTTTCTAACTTAAAGTAAACTTAAGGTAAAGATGTGGACTATGAATAATCCTCAGATAAATTTCTTTCTCAAGTGATAAAATACTTAAAGGCCCGTGACCGGCGATTTACGCTCAGTAAGGTTGTTAATTTTGTTTTAAATGGGAATATGTTTTGCAAAATGTTTAAATAATGTTATTATCTTTACTTCTGAGTGATTCTCTGTTTTCTAGTAATCTGAGATTGAAGATTAAAAATGATTTTTACTCGTAACGATTATTGCGTAATATTCAAGGCAACCCCAGATGAATAAGTTCAACATATAGGTTATTGTCATCTCTTATCCATCACAACTTGTACCTAAGTTAATTGGTTGACTCGTACCCATGTTTAGCTGACTCGTGCCCATAGCTTAACTCATTCGTGTTCATCGCCTATTTGATTGTAGAATTATTTATGAAGGTATACATGTATTTACCAACAAAGTAATTATCATAATACTGTTTGGTATTGAACTGACATTCAACTAGCTGTGGAAATGAATTGGCTTTAGACGTACTTAGCTGACAGAGGTATTGTCTACTTCACAACACATGATGGGCGTATTAACGTATTGATTATCTTGCGGATGATTCTACTCAATTTTTGGTTATGACAATTTTTATTGAAAAAAAAAATATATTCTCCACTGGATACTCGTAGGTAGGATAGCAATAAAGAACGATTATTCTTGTCAGTGTAAATTTAAAATCAATATTCTTTATTACCTAAAACTTGAACGTGTCCGGGTCAAGAAATGGCTAACGAGATTACATCTCGCCAGGTTATATGAATATAATGTAAACGGGTGTTACAATTTTCGAGCTTTTGGCTATTTGAATTTGTTTTCGAAAACAAAGAAATTTAGAACCCCGAATGTGCATAGATGTTTATATAGATGGACGCCCTCATCGGGTACATGAAACCACGGGTAGACAAGTGTACAGCGATTCCGGGCCGTGGTTTTACGACGATAGGGCTCCCTATACTGTTTGTTTACAGTTCATGTCAAATCTAAGAATCACTATGTCAGATTTTTCAGTTGTTTATATGACAGGGGAGAAAATTTTTGTGTCAGTTAGTAGTTGTTTTAGAGGAACCTTTAAGGAACATACTATTAGTAGGATCGTCATTGCGCGTTGTAGACTTCTTATGTCACCGAAAACGTCGTAATTTTCAAATGAAATTGCACTGTTTGCAAACACCACACGATTGTCATGTATATAGCTATAATATCAGCCTACTACAACACGTGTAACTTGTACGACATGGCCATTATTAATTGTTGAATATTTTTTTATTGTGAAAAAACACTTGGGTTATTTTTCTATGGTAGAAAATCTTGGGTCATTTTACTATGGTGAAAAATATTACTTAGCCTTTTCTAGATCCGTGAAAAAGTTATCTGGAAAACGGGTAATTTTTACTACTGGTATTGGTCAATAGACATTTATGGAGTTGATCTTTTCTATTACCGTTTGTCACAATAGTAATGAACTTTAGAGAACTACCTATTAAACATTTTATCTTATATATATGACCTGGAATCTAGATACCATGCGGTGTTAGATGTCAGATGTGAAAAGCAGCCTACGAAGAAGTGAAGGCACTTGTATTCGTTACAAGAATTCCAACATCTAATATCAACAATTAAACCCAGGAGAAGAACTGAGACACATATCATTGGATGTTGTCAATGTTAATATTACCAAACCGGAAGCGTCCTTGCACGACATTCTATTGAGGTCGCATGATATGAACACTAACTATTCCGACAAAACTGTACGGAATGGAACAAAAAGAAAAAGCGTAACGGGTATTCATGATTCCTACGTAGAAAAATGATCGAGACCGGGTAGTTTTTCTATGTGCTTGAGAACTAAGTCATCGGTGTAACCATAAGCAGGCAGAACGATGTTTCAGCCTTTTGAACAGTGATAGCCAGCAAGTCAAATGCGTCAGATATGGTACTGATGCAGTGGATGAACAATCGGGAAAAAAACAATGCTATCATCTGCGTACACTACTGCACTGGTGCGACTACAGTTATGCTCTTATTTAGATAAACTGGACCGACGGGTGCTTTATGTCGATACAGATTCAATCTGTAGTTTTCTTATCAAAGTAAGTAGAATGAGAACAACTGCTGTTATTTTGAAGACATGACCTATGAGGTGCCAGACAACGGGTCGATAAACTATACATATCAAATGAGAAATACCTTTAAAGGACGGGGTGTCTACTTGTTGTAAAGTCAGACAACGAGGTTTTTGTTACAGGCGAGTCGATAAACTATACATAGGAATTAGAAATAAATTTAAGTTATATAATCTCTGTGAAATAATTTTGAAACTATCCATGTAATGGTAACCGGTTGTAGAAAGGGGGAACTTACAGTTGTGGATAAACACAAAATAGCAAGGGACAGGAAAACAATACATGATCACAAAATCAGAGTAGACGGACTATAGAATAGTATTAGACAAACATGTTTTGTCAAACTTATTGTCCATGCCTTATGGAACGTAATTAAATTTAAAAAAACATTCTTTCGGACATATATGTATTTCCTTCTATGTCTAAAATGAATTGTTCAATTACTTTTATAAATTGTTGCTTTTATTTATGTAATGAACGAATAAAGGTGGATTATATACAGATTTGTATTGTTAACTAGAGTATACACTATGACACCTTCAATGGCAGAATGATATCGATTTTCTAACCAGTAACTAGGTGAACCGGTTCACACTTGTTTATTTAATATTACATCGCACGAAAACGTGCACTTCATATACATGTATTATATATTGCACAATTTAAATGTAAATTACGAAAGTATCACTTGAAATAATGCATACTCATTGCAAGATCTAAAATCTCATTAATTGTCTGTCTTACGCAACATGAAGATCAATCGATTGGGCAAATGGTTTCAAGGATAGTAAAGAATATTAGTATATCTTTAACTTATCTACACGTGTAGGGTACGGGGTCATTTCAAGGAGTGTACATTTATAGGCATCAATACATAACCGATCAAAACCGGTTTAAACCGGTCAACAATTTACCTATAACCAGGTACACAACAACTACGAATGGAAGAACGGCAAATAGTCCTGTCGCGTATCAAAGACAGTTTGTGTTACAAATTGATGAAATTACGTAGGGTTTTGAATGAATAAATTAAATACTGTTGCAGTTTATTCTTACTAACTCATTGAATAATATCGACTTTAATGCAGTGTGTAACATTCCAGATCGGATGGTAGTGGAAATTGTCACTCCTTGAAAACATTTGTCAACCTCGGCCAATTGAAAATGTATTACCTCGGGGTGACAATCCCACTACCACCCCCTCAGGAATGTTATATTTATGTAATATAAGATAAAGTAAAAAAAAAGTTATACTGACATCAGGTCATTTCGCTAAGAAAACTCGGAAATTGAAGACACCTTAGCTGCCACTCTAATTCCAGGTAACGTCTAGAATTTTATCCGTAAACGTAGTCTGTAGCTTAAAATAAACCAAATACTGAATTCCAAATTAATTGCACACATTACCTGAAAGACAGTATTATCATCATTCAATGCATACAAAAATCTATTCCGAGGAATACTCAAAATTTACACTTTAATTATATTTAAAAAGGCATTAAAAAGATTGACATAGAATAACAAAAAAGAAATATACACCTATATATTTTTGTAAAAATTGCTTGAGAAACTAAGGTTGTTAGGCAAAAACATGACTGTCCGTAACGCCTATTTTATTGTCTGCAATGTTATTAAATGTTCATTTAAAGTCGTAAGTTTTGCTAGGTGGCGGGTGATCTTGGTAAGAGCATCCGAACTTGCTTCTCTTCCATAATATTGTCTGAACTGCCTACAATTACAAACAATTCTTTTGTTTTACTGTGTAAAATTTCCTTCTCCTAAACTGCAATTATACATGTATTTTGAATAAAAATATCAAAACTGGATGAACAAATATAAGGCCTGTGTTATAGATTAACTCAAATCTGTTTAAGGTTATAAACAACCTAAACATGTTTTAGCCACAAACCATAAACATGTTGAAGGAAGAGAAAAACACAACGGTTGATAACAGCTAAAGAATATAACTTAAACTATTTTAAACGTGCTTTTGATAGCGGTTGAGATTTTCTTTAACCATTTAACCGTATGTTTTGATAAAGTCGTTAAAAACATTTAACCATAATGTTGTTTTAAACCAGGTTAATGGTTAAGAACAAGAAAAACAGGCCTATACAATCTATATCAGTATCCTAGCTGTTGAGGTTATTCACAATTGCTGTTATTGTTAATAAAAATCTATAAACATACTTTACAGTGTTCTTGATTTTTGCTGGCATTTTGTAGGGTAATTCTGACCCATAACTTACAATATGTTATTTATTATAATTAATTTGATTAAGAAAGGCAGCTTTCAAAGTATTATGCCGACTTTATGTAGATCTATTTAAATCAATAAATTGTAGTTCACAACTCTCAATACATTTTCTTCGTTTTAAATTTATTGATAAGAATTTCAAATCCTGGGGTAGAAACCGTTACAATTCTCTCTTAAACAATTTACCGTCAAATAATATGGAGGCTTTAAATTTTTCATTGATGACATGATCATAAAGTGTAAGTCGAAAAATATGATGAAGGAATTCTGTTTATTTCATTTGGAAGTGATTTAAAATTTGTTTATTGCGAGCGAAATATGCAAGGACAGGGAGTGTAGAGTAATATAGTATAGAAGCCGAGAGTAGATCAAAAGTCAAATACGAAAGAATCGTTATTTTATTAATCGTCTAGCGTTTAATCAGCCGTGTAGTTACAGTTTGCGAATGTCTGCTATCCAGATGTGTGCCATATAACTAAAAAAACCATTTTGATTAAATGTACAAAGGCATTAACCCCGTATTACTGACAAAATCCCTGTAAGAAGTGGGTAAAGAAGTTCACATGCGTACGCCTCCTACTTGGACATTTTTCTTAATACTATTCACACAGACGGGAAATTAATAACCCAGCTATACGCCAAACACGGCGATTTCGACCTCCCAATACAGTAAATTTACCAAATTTGAATAGTAATATATCGCAGTCATCTGTTTTTCACAAATCGATATGCAAGAGCGTGGTCAATTTATGAACATCTCATATACAGACGTAAACTATTTACTGATAGGTTATTAGCGTAGGGTTATCGTCAAAGTCCCGCAAATTTTACGGTCGGTAAAATGATCTTGTTTGTGATTGGTTAAAAGAGGATGATTACTCCTCCATGGCACCCAATCCCATCTTTAGATATCCAGAGGTCCGTGTTTTCTCCAATATTCACCAGATTTGTATAGTGTACCCTAGACATCCTGTAGATTTATACTTTGGTGTATGTGATATTTATATTGGTAGACATGTTAAATATTTATCTGATAAAGAAATCAGTATAATTGTTACGAGAAAGTCAGGCCTACTAAAATACTAAGCAAAATTGAAGAAGTACCAATCAATAATCAAAAACTCAACTCCATTATAACACGACGAATTAGATGTGCAAATGGTCTTAACATGAAGAACAATTACGAATCCTAAACGGGGGCCTCTGTGGCCGAGTGGTTAGAGCATTGCGCTTTAAATCACATGGCCTCTCACCTCTGGTTCGAATCCCGCCAGGGTCATTTCGAATTAAGTGGGAAAGTTTGCCAGTTTTCTAGCGGAAGGTCGGTGGTCTTTACCCGGGTAACCGGGATTTCTCCTCCACCAATAAAAACGATATCATATGACTGAAAGATTGCTGAGTATGGCGTTAAACAAAATATCAAATATCAAATATCACGAATCCCAAACGAGATAAAACCAAAGATTCGTTTAAAGGCAAACCATTCTGAATTTCTTATTATGAAAAGCATTGATATTAACAATCAGATTGTGAATGGGGCAGCACACAAATCTAGAGAACGTAGACCTATAATATCCAATGGTGGGAGTAAGTGTGATACAGGAGTAAGAATCCCTGTAACCGGCCACGCTCATCACGAGTCCAGTCAATTTCAAATGAAATGAATACTATATAAATATAACACCTATGTATTAGCTTTGCAAAAATACCAGAATGCTCAAGACGATTGTGTCTGTCAATAAGGCTTCATCAGTGATTCAATTTCCAGATTTAAGAGAAATAAATATCGACCTTTCGGGTTGAAACGACAAAAGATCGCCAATTAAGCAGTACTAAATCACGTTCTTTCGTGGCGAAACAATTATAGATAAAGAAAATCTCGACCTTTTGGAGCGAAAGGTCGTCATTTTTATGCGAAATGCAAGATTTTAGAGTAGCTTTTTAGCGACCAACATTGTCGTGTCGTCCTTTCACGAAAAGAATATAAAAAGAATTGAAACTGCGCCCTTAATTTGACATTTAGATATATCGACGACGTTTTGTCAATTAATAATGACAATTTTCATACATATGTCAATGCGATATATCCCAGGAAACGAGAAATTAAAGATACAACAGAATCAAGCACACACGCTTCATACTTAGACATTTTACTTAATATAAACAGTAAAATTACAGGAAATTAGTAATTAAGCTATACGACAAACGCGACGATTTCGGCTATCCCATCGTAATTTTTCCACATTTAAGTAGTAATATCCCTCAGTCACCCACATATGGGGTTTATATTTCACAAATGATCCAATATGCCAGGGCATGTGCAACATATGAAGATTTTATATACAGAGGTAAACCACTCACTGACAAACTATTGACACAGAGATATCGAAAACCGCGTTTAATGTCAACGTACCGCAAATTTTACGGTCGGTATAATAGTCTTGATTGCGACTACTCTGTTCCACTAAGTGAAATGTTGAGTTGCTTTTCGTTGGCGGTTGTTAAGACGTCTGTACCAATTGTTACGAGGATTCTTTCCTCACATATTTCATTTGGACTTGACTGTGGACTCACGGCGGGTGTGACCGGTCGACAGGGGATACTTACTCCTCCATGACACCTGATCCCACCTCTTGGTTACCAGAGCTCCGTGTTTGTCCATTTTTATCGGATTTGTATCTGTGTCCTGGACACTTGATACTTTGGTATCTGAGATGTTTTATATTTGTAAAGCAGTTTTCACAAAACAATTAGGAATCTAAGATACTTTATGCCTGTGTAAATATCTTTTTTTTTTTTTATCAATTTAAGTAGTAAAAAGAAAAATAAACGTTTTGAAACAATACAACTAATGCCCCTTTAAATAAATATTAACTTACGATGTTATATATTTTACAGAAAAAGAAAATCTTATGACAGGAAATGGATACATCAGCAAAAATGCACCTGTAAAAGTAATGTTTGAACGTCAGATTAATAACTCTAGTGAATTAGTCAAAGGAATCTGGAGTTGATTTGATATCTATTCAAAATCATTGATTTGGCGTCTATCAAAGACCTGATCCCTTCGTATGTTGGAGTTAATGGATTGATCAATATGTAGACCTATGTATTATAACAATCCAACGACTTTTTATATCTTAAGAATATATTGAAAAAAATTCATGGGTTTTTTATATGACTTCACGTGTCTCTAACATGATTAATGAAATATTACTAAAAGGATAATTGACAATATACATTCAAAATCAAAACAAAGAGATTTGTCAATGAAAAAATTCCAATCGATACCTCACTGTTCGATACGGCAGAGTTTATCACGACGATTAAGAATATTGTAGACCTTAGAGACTTTATACTTCAAACACTTCGATAACTTAACATCTTTATTGTAAATTACACAACCAACACAAATGACAAAACTTTTACACTATTTTTGTCTTGATTGTATCAAACCAAAAAGTAACAACGAAAAATGATTGATTGGGTACGATTGAATCAATAAAAATTAACATGTTGATTCAGCCATACCTAATGGAAACAAATGGAACATATATATAATTGGGCTTGTGGGGAAATCCATGGATCAGATTTAATCAACTCAAAAAATTCTCAACCTATCAGATGTCAGAAAAATCGAATTCTTGATTAAGTTAAGTTTGATAGAGATGTGTGTAATTTTCTAGTTCCAAGACTTTGGTATTCCAAACCGTCACACTGATTCTGGAATGTATGTACGGTTTTATGTTTTGCTTTTTGTGTGTAATTATATTCTGTACCTGTTGCAAACAAGAAAATGCTGTTAAGACGACTCAGACAATAAATACATTGAGCTTTAGTGTTTGATCTTTATCATGTCTCTTACCTCTTTCGCCGTTTATTTGAGTTCAACTGAAGACAATTTTTAAAAGATTGAAATGATCACCCTGAAAAAACATTTCGGTCATTTTCAAGCATTTTACTTCAGTACTATGTTTATACAATTTGTTGTCGGCCCTTGCACTATCTCAATCTCTTTTAGTGTCTAAAAAGCAGCAGTCCGACGACACGCAATCATGTAACCGTAACCGATAAGATGAACTATCTTACAGAGAGAGAGAGAGAGAGAGAGAGAGAGAGAGAGAGAGAGAGAGAGAGAGAGAGAGAGAGAGAGAGAGAGAGAGAGAGAGAGAGAGAGAGAGAGAGAGAGAGAGAGAGAGAGAGAGATGCTGGTGGACCATTTGATTCGCCTAGTATACATACGTCAAGTAGCTTGTATTTCAGTGCAAGCTAAATAAGATATCTGTAGTTTATTTTTCACCATAATTAATTGAAGAATCAGAACTTTTTATATGATACAGACCACTTTATCTAACCTCGCTATTAAGACCTCCTAACTGATTGTCTCTAATGATGAGGTGGTCTCCTAACAGTGGTTGTCTATTAGGCGAGGTTCCACTGTTATATGTTATTACTAGTACCTTATTGTCAACATGACAACACACCTAGTCTATTTGAAATGTTATCTTCCTGGAATATTGAAATTAAAAGTTTTATTACATTGCTTCTGTTTATACACCTCACAAAGATAGTAAGAATGTATCATAAATATTTAAGAACTGGAGCATAGCTATTTTGCGTACAACAGATAGATACGTCTAATGAGATAAGGAGAGAAACATAGCAGTAAAGATAAATTAATGGTTTAAATAGGATGTCTGCAATATTAACAGTGCCATTTCAGTAAGAATAAAAGGAATCGATCAGCACTAAAACCTTCCAATTTTTAATTGTAATTTTTAAAAATATTGATTTTAATGTCCATTAAATATCTGAGATCGATCAAAATATATCCAGCAAATTTGAATCATTAAAAGGACACACTAAATGATAACCATGTAGGCCTATAGAACGAACACTTGTTAATTCTTTGAAATGAGGGGATTACATACGTTTTCAGGCCATTACAGAAATGCAGTGCATTTACACTAACAAGATGTCATTTTTTGTGGGAACAGTAATTTTCCTTAATCTGAGTATCTTTATTGTTGCAAATGATAATAGACTTTCAAAATATATGCAAGTGCCAGCATTCGCTAATTCAGTGCCTCAGGAGGATCCACTGGTGATTTCATTTGCGGCAGGTTTCCCTGAATGTGCACGCGGTTGCCATTACAACAATAACTGTAATGTTTTTATCTTTGACACAATTCATGGAATGTGTAACTTATATCAACATTATAACGGATCCAGAATGACGGCCGTACCCGGCACACTATTTTTTGCTACAGGTAACTATCGAACTAAAATGTATTTTACTCTATGTACAAGATATGTCTTACGTCTCGATAAAAGACTATTTGAGATAGTCGTAGACAAAGTATTATAAATTTAAAATAATTCTCGAGAAAATTTGAACAAAAAGTTCTTAATTAAGACTTTCATATTCTTGCACCGAGACGTGATTTATCTTACACGCTTTTGTTAGAGCAGTCCCATGCCAAAAATAAGTCAGCTAAAATTATTTTCCTGTAGCGTTCTATACTAAATCAACTTTTAAAATGTAATTGTCATGACATTTATTTGATGAAATCTTGTAAACTTCTGCACATTTGTGTTGAAGTTTATGGACTAAGTTTCTGAAATATTTTATTATATAAAATTACATTAAATTTAATGAAAATCGGTGAACGAATACCTATAAGCTTCATCTAATATACCAGTGATTTTAGGTTCTTATATGTGACCTGATATCAATGACCCGTTAAATCTAACCACCGGGAACAAACGATAGTGGTTGTAAAATCGTCTCTGACGATTTATGTGGCAGTTTTAGCTTCATTTTTGTTTTAATTGTAAACGGACTCACTGTAACCGGACGACAGGAAATAATTACTTTTCCTTTTCGCGTGGTCTGTTCCACTGCATTATGGATAATACACAAATATGAGTTGGATCTTTTCTGTCAGGTCACCTGATCTCTTTCAGTGCATTATTATATTAGTCAGTACTCTCTGTAGGAAATCAGATATTAGGCCCACACTAATATTATTTTGTTCTTTTCCTTGGCAGAAATAAAATGTTATGTAGAACTACAAATGTACTACGGTAAATAAAAAAAAAATACATTTTGTTTTATACTGTATTAATGGTTTTATGATCAAGTTACTCCAAGGCCATATGAAACATGTCGTTGTCCTGAGAATAAACGTAAATCTGCTTACATACTTCTTGGTATCGTTACTCATATGTGTAGTTTGGAATATCAAGGAATATTTAGTGAGAAGAAGAATATTTTCTTTATTCTGTATCTTTCACATATTTTTTATGAAAATCAAATCGATTATGTAAAGTTCTGTTCTAGTTAAAGTCTTCTTTGGTATAAAGGCATTGCACAACGACATGCTAACGGCGACGCCGACAGTTGTCAAGTAAGAGAATTATTTGGGTTAAGCCTACTCAAACGTATCAAGGATATTATTTTTATGCTTATTTCATACAATTCCCTAGTTATACTAATAAAAGAAATGTCTCTATATGTTTAGAGATACCCGTTCAGAAATTCAATGAAGAATGTCGTCGCTCAAAACTAGGATGGGAATACTACGGCACTCAAAATGTAACGACGAATGGCCGGACTTGTCAGAAATGGAAAGATGATACACCCCATCATCATGTATTCATTTCGGCCATGGGTAATCAGAATAACTTCTGTCGAAATCCTGATGAAGAACCAGAAGGACCTTGGTGTTACACAACAGACCCAAGCGTTCGCTGGGAACATTGTGATATACATTACTGTGGTAAGTGTGAAAATGAATTGAAAAGTGTAAGCGGAAACAGATTTTCACTAACAATAGGAAAACAAACATTTAGATATATTCCTTGAAATTTCACCTCAAAATAAACGTAAAGGAAAACAGTAAAATATTGTGTAATATCAGAGCTCTTTCTTACATACTTATGTCTAAAATAATTTTTGCAATGTCATGCTTATGGCACGCCAAAATCACATTAATGAGTTCATCCTAATTTTTTCTTGTAACCCAAATTACCATAAAAAATACTCATTAATGTTATTATGGCGCAGTTAAACCTAGCTTTTCTCAGTTAAACTATTTTTTTCTCGAGAAAAACTAGGTGTATCTCATTTTTGTGATTTTGGAGCAGTTAAACCTAGTTTTTCTCAGTAAAACCTAGTTTTTCTCAAGTTAATATGAGTAACTGAGAAAATCTAGGGTTAACTAAAGAAACCTAGATTTGTGAATATGTGTATGATGTGTTGTGTACTTTTGTTTCTTGTGTGTAAGGAGTGTGAATGGCCAAAAAGTTCCAGCAAGCAAAATATTCAGATTGGATGATAATGAATAATGTAAAAATTTTGTCTCTCAACTGTAGGGAGCTTAGAGATTTTAAAAACCGGAAAGACGTATTTAGATATCTTCAGGACCAAAAAGCAGAAATATATTGATTGCAAGACTAACATTTATTAAGATCAGATGATAATGTAATTCACAAACAGTGGGGTTACACTTTCGCTTTAAGTCCAGGAAAAAACGATTCGATGGGTGTCTTGAACTTGTCTTTTACAAATTTTTAATTTCTAAAAATTAAAAATGAGTACAGGACAATATAATATTGTCCTGTACTCATTTTTAATTTTTAGGAATTAAAAATTTGTAAAGGACACATGTACAACAATGACAGTAGTATAGATGTAGGAAAATCACAAAATCGGATTCGGAAGGTCATATGCTCGTCCTAAATATAGTGTTGAACAATAAATTTTCAGTGAAGGGGCCAAATAGAGACAATCCACAGTTTTACAATAAACTAAAAAGTACTAGGCCCCCTATAGAAGAATCGCAGAATGATTTCACAATTATATGCGGGGACTTGAACTTGGTTCAAAATTTTGAAAAAGATTGTTATAATTATTCTACACGAAATAATCCAAAAAGCGCTTCAGTAATATAATAGAATTAAATCAAAATTCAATTTAGTCGATCCCTGGAGAATTTGTAATCAGCATAGAAAGATCAAGAAAAGGAAACAAGCACGTCTCGATTTTTTCTGATTTCTGGCGAATTAGTGTCAAGAAAGTAGATATTTTACCTCTCTACCGTTCAGATCATTCAGTAATTGAATTAGATATAGGGTTGTCCAAAACACAAAAAGGCAGAGGATTCTTGCGTTTTAATAACACTATTGAGAGATATTTTTTAGTGAAAACGTAAAAGAAATAATAAGTAAAACAAAAAAGGAATACGCGGCAGTAATGACGAAATACTAAGTATACCAAATTCTGATATACAATTCGACATTGAAGATGATTTATTTTTCGTTTTTACTTATGAAAATACGACGTATGGCTATACCATATTGTGCCAAGATTTAAAAAAAGAACGTGTAAAAACAAAATTGGATATCATGAAAAATATTGAAGCAACTAAAAATTATTCGACAGATTTCACAGTGAGCGTCATGGTAATATCTTATCTGACCTAAATAATCAACTGGAAGATATATCTAAATGTCAAATTAAAAGATACCGTTAACTGTTTCTTCTTTTGATTCAGCAGTTTCTGAATGAAGTCTGCTTCATATGAATAAGGAATAGGTCAGCCAGAAAAGGAGCTCATGTGGTTCCTATAGGAATGCCGATATTTTGTTGAAAGATCACGTCTCCGAACATTATAGATATACTGTCTATTAGAAATTTCAACATTCTTTTTATTATCATCTTCAGTGTAATTATACTGTAATGTATACCATAAACTATAAACGGCCATTTACATCAGTGGATTGCATCATTTCTGTGTATATGTCGGATGAAGGTAGTTATCGAAGGGGGTGCTCAAGCGAAGTCACAGTGGACCCCAGGGTACTGTCTTGGAACCCCTCCTTTTCATTTGTCATATAAATCCCCTTACCTGATTGCTAGATATCATGAGATAAAGTCACACGACGACATCTTTATATTGCAACAAGATCTTGCAAACTTGGGACGTTGGGCTACAGAACGGGGGATATGTATTAACGCTACTGAATTTTACATACTTACTCCTCGTCAGAAGTTCACATTATTTACTAACTAAACAGAAAAAATACTAGGAGTACAGTCCAACCCGTACTTAGGGTCACGTTATCATCTGATCTGAAATGGCCGACCCATATTAGCAACATGTGTAATAAAGCTAGTTCCACGCTTGGCTTCAGTAGTTGAAACCTTCGTCACAGACCACCCCCTCCTCGTCCATATATCTCCTTAGATCGTCCAACTTTGGAATATGGTGCTATAATATGGGATCCTTTCCTGCAATCAGATATCACAAAGATAGAAAAGATTCAAAGGCAGGCAGCTCGATTTATTACGGGGGACCATAAGACTGAGTCCCCGGGGAGTGTTACAGACATGCTGAAGACATTGGACCTCTCATTGTTACAGGAACGAGGAAAGTAACTAAGACTAACATTCTTGTTCAACGTGGTTGAGGGGCTCGTACCAGCGATACCACGTGATGACTACTTAGTACCAGCCACCAATAAGCGTCGTATCAGAGCCAAAAGTTTAAAGGATTTTAAATCACAAAACATTGTACATAGTAACAACAACATCTGATGTTTTAACCTATTTAATTGCATCACAGCTATTAGAAGAAATTCATTTTTCAGACGAACAGTCGCTGATTGGAACGAGCTGGAAACCACCAAGTGCGATCAAAGACTGTGGAAGGCTTTAGATCTAGCCTCCAGTGCGACTAAGGTTACAGCGCTCTCTCCTCCCGTTGATTATATGCCAGAAGTAGTTTTTTCAACGTATAAATACAGATACAGAGATACAGTTCTACAGAAATTCCTCGCTATCCATAAAATTCTACTCTGTTTATAGAATCTCTGCCATTATCTTCAGTACTCCCAACCTATCTTTAGAATTTATGCCATATCTACAGAAATCCCGACCCATTTTAGAATCCTACCATTTCTTTATATATCTTAAACTATCTGCCCTACCTATAGATTCCTACCATAAGTGAAAATGTCCATTCTAACTAAAGAATCAACATACCCCCTACCCTATTTATAGAATTCATGCCCTATTTCTAGAACCTTACCCTATCTATAGAATTAGAGCCCTATTTATAGAACCCTACCCTATCTATAAAATTACTGTCCAATCTATAGAACCCTACTCTATCTATATAAATTTTGCTTTTTCTATAGAATATAAGTCTTACTTATAGAATTGTCCCCCTACCCTAGAACCCTACCCTATAGAATAACTTTATAATCAATTCTTGTACTAATGATATAATCCTACCCTATCTATAAATAGCTTTGCCTTAATAAAAATCACTGATATATCTATTGAATCGTACCCTATCTATATAATCCCCGCTATTTCTTTTGAGTCTCCATCCTATTTATAGAATATTTGCCCTGTCTAAAGAATCAGTCATCGTTATATTTATATAATCTTACCCTATCTATAAAACCCACACCCTAACAACATAATCCATGGAGTATCAATCGAATCCATTCCTATTTATAGAATCACTGTTCTGTCTATAGAATTCCTTATCTCTGAATTACAAATTTGATGCTCCTATCCAAGAAATATGAAAACAATTCAGTTCTGAAATGATGAGAAATTGTAAATATTTAAAGGATTATTTGATTGACCTTATCGTAAACTCATTTATATACTATGTCACATAGTATGAGTTGGTTTCAATCTTTCAACATAAAACGTTCAACATAAAAGCTCATTTCTATGTAAAAAACTATAAACTTTCCACCTTTTAAATTTACAGTCATATTAAAAGCTTCAAAGCCAAATTCGTAATAATTCTATAAGTTAATACCAAAGTTAGACGATTGCTTCTTTCGTCACCTACACTTCATAAGTAAGGCTTTCATTTTGTAAAGATGTTTAGTTCCAAAATTAAAACTGGTATTAGACATGACCATTCGAAAACAAAGAAATATAGTAGTCTTTTTCTTAAAGGGATAGCGGCTGGTGTTTTCTTTCCATAATTACAAAATTTCATTTTTTACTACTTACTTTGATATACAATGACCAAAAGGATATATACACAGGCATAAAATTCTTAAATCCCTATATTTTGTGACAATTACTTGGGAAATTCAGTCTGGCTGTTATTGAATTGATAAGTTCAACCTTTCTATTTGTATATGCATATCACTATGGATTTTTTTTCACAAAACATAGGGATATAAGATTTTTTCTATCTGTGTACAGCTCTTATTTGTTATTGTACATCCAGCTCTTATTTGTTATTGTACATCCAGCTCTTATTTGTTATTGTACATCCAGCTCTTATTTGTTATTGTACATCCAGCTCTTATTTGTTATTGTACATCCAGCTCTTATTTATTATTGTACATCCAGTTCTTATTTGTTATTGTACATCCAGCTCTTATTTGTTATTGTACATCCAGCTCTTATTTGTTATTGTACATCCAGCTCTTATTTGTTATTGTACATCCAGCTCTCATTTGTTATTGTACATCCAGTTCTTATTTGTTATTGTACATCCAGCTCTTATTTGTTATTGTACATCCAGCTCTCATTTGTTATTGTACATCCAGTTCTTATTTGTTATTGTACATCCAGCTCTTATTTGTTATTGTACATCCAGTTCTTATTTGTTATTGTACATCCAGTTCTTATTTGTTATTGTACATCCAGTTCTTATTTGTTATTGTACATCCAGCTCTTATTTGTTATTGTACATCCAGTACAAGTAGTTAAAGTAAAAAAATCGAAATATTGAAAAGAGCAAATGCCCCTTTAAGATTTCTGTCATTGGAGTTACAAGTTTAAACTAAATCTAACAAGAGTTGTCAGAAAAGAACAAAGCTCGCTGAAATGGGTGAACATTTTCAAAATAAAGATTTGACGCTGTCAGGTTTTAAGGTCAAAGTACTGGTAAAAATTTGATTCCTTCAGCTCAGGCTAAAATTTTTGAAAAGTAGGTCAAAGTACAAAGTCAAGTTTACTCGGTCACAAGTCAAAGTACCAAATGAAGGCTCTGGTCATAAGAAATAAATATGTGACATATCAAAGCCCTATCTCTCGTGGTTTAAAAGATATATCCAGGGGTCAAGTTTTTGAAAAGTAGTTCAAAGTCCAAGGTCAAGGTCACTAGGTCAAAAGTCAAGGTACCAAATGAAGGTTCTGCTTATAAGAAATATATATGTGAAATATCAAAACCCTATTCCTCATGGTTTAAAAGATATAGTCAAAGGTAAAGTTTTTGGAAAATGGTCAAAGTTCAAAACCACTAGATCAAACGTCAAATGAAAGCTCTTATCATAAGAAATCTATATGTGAAATATCAGAGCCCTGACACTTGCGGTTAAAAAGTTATAGGCCAGGTTGAAGTTTTGTCTACCGACGCTGGGGTATGACATTAGCTCTCCGAACTTTCGTCCTGGCGAGCTAATGAATGAGAATGGAGAATGAACATTGCAAATGAAATATATATATATATATATATTTTTGCAAAGAATATCGAAATAATCGAGATAAGAAATTTCGACTATACTTGTCTTCCATATTTTTCAGAAACACCTGCACGAGAGTGTTGTCTTACAACGGGCTGCAGTACATACTTTGGTAAGGTGAACGTAACCACAAATGGAAAAATTTGTCAGCGGTGGGACACACAGTCCCCGCACTCTCATAGCTATACATACCTATCAGAAGAGGAAAATTATTGTCGAAACCCATACAATTCCGGTTCATTTCCTTGGTGCTTTACCACGGATTCAACGCAAGAATGGGGTTACTGTACAGTTCCCGGCTGTTGATGCATGTTTTTCCGCACCTGCAAAATTCTTTTTAAAACTTTTAGTCCGGAACACTTTGTATCCCTACACACGTTGTTTGTAAACTTTGTGTTGATATTTAACAAGACGACTGAATTGATAAAATTTGTTATCAGTTACTTATAAATCTTACCCCATTTGTTTGAAAGGAAATAAATATACATGTGTATAATACTGAAATAGGACAATCTTATTTGTACACGTATGTAAACAAGCGGTATCTCAAGCTTTCGATGTGCGAAAAAAATAATCAAGCACCACATTCTTGTTTCAGATAAATATCAGTCTAGGCTGGGGTGGATCAATATCCCAACCGAGGTTCCCGGTTTGGACTTATTGGCATCCCAGCCTGATATCTTTCTATGTAGAACACAAATTGGAGCTAGATTATTAGATGGAATCTTCAAATAGTTTTCGTCTTGACAATGTTCTAAATTACTTTGTTCAGAATATCAAGTATTTGTAATGTTTCTTGAAACAACGACAGATCGGAATTCATTATATAACTATAATCAAGTGTAATAATTTAAAGTTACGGTACTAGTTAACGCCCAGATCTATGATCAAATATTGATTTCTGAAAGACGTATCATTATCTTGCCGAAGACAATTCTGTCCTAAATATAGGAATGCCATCAGCAATAGGTAATATGTCATTAATATATATGTTTACCATAGCGTGACGCTTTGACTTAATAAAATTATATTTTAATGACAAGTGCTTCATGAGAGTAAAATTCGTGTCCGGTACTAACATGCGCCAGAAGTCACAAAGTGTACTCAGTACTCAAGCTGCAATTCTATATTCATTTAATATTTAGACCACAATTTTTTTTAAACTTATGGATCTGACCAAAGCAAACAGGCAGTATCAATTAAGAACCTTTCCCTTCAAAGCAATAAAAAGTTACTTGAGCTTGTGTGTGTTGAGTAAATTTGGTTACGTTGGACCCTCATATGAATGGTCTACATCCCTTTTTATACCATCAAAAGTACCGATCAGAAATCCATTTATATTGTATGAAATAATATAGTTTCAAAATTACTTTTTTCAAATTTACGACAAAGAAACCATTTTCAATATGTTTATAAAAGTCTGGCGAATCAATGTTTGGGCCGTATATGTTAACTATGGTAACTTTAGTGTTTTGCTCTATGACTAAATCTACAAAAACTTAGTACATACTTAATTGTTTATCAAATCTCACTTGCCACATTTCTTTTTTGCTATGTATGATTGTCAATTTCTACAAAGTTTTCGAATGAATTTCACTACAAAATTTTGTTTATATTTGAGCCACCTAAGGCGCTTCAAATGACATTGGATGCAGTTTTATACAAATGGCCTATCGACCTAAAACTGAATGACTGTTTGTATACAAAGATAGTTGTTAGGAATTTACTTCGGATCATTGCGACAAAATTTCAAGGCCATATTGTCAAATGTCAAGTTCATGGACACTTAACTGTAAATCTAAGTAAACAGAAAATATAAGCGTTTCGTCACTTGTACACATATTAAAAGAACATTTCAAGGAAGCAATTGATCAATTTAAACAAAATTTGACAGACACTATCGTTGAGGGAACCTGTATAATATTAGCAATTGAAAAGACGCTAGGACCGACACGGGCAAAAAGGCAAAATACTGTTACATATTTCAAAATTATTATTTCCTCGAACCGGTGATGAGCTTTTTCTCATTTTAACCTCGTTTTACTCAGGTGATTAAGACCATTTGGGCCTGTTGTTTATATCTTTGACTTTACTTCAACGATTTTTTTTCAGTAGATAATTATTATGAATTGAGAACGTGAACTGATTCTATTAGGAAGTTTGCCAAATAACTCTGGAAATGATAGTACTATCGGTTGTCGTCTGCGTCATCAAAGCCTTCACGCTGTACAACAATGAAATAGTCAAAGTTAACGTAAAACATCCGAGAATCAAAAAAAGAAAGATGTCAATAGCAGTCAGAAGGTAAATTACCATAAACTCTACTGTGTGCCCCAGCAACTTTGGAGTGTTTTTTTTTTTTTAATGATTTCTTAAAATGTCGTCGTGTGGGAACATTATCCATGCAATCATTAAAATATAAACAGATTCATAAACTCTTAACCCCATTGATTACGTTTCAACATCTTTGAAACTTTTCCTTGAATGAAACATTTGAAATATTATAAAAATAATACCAAAATTATAATCCTCAAGACGATCGTTTCTGTCAATTAGACTTGATCAGTTTAGCTCAAATTTAAAATGTATATGTATTTTCTAAAGAGAAAGTAGTATCATACAAGGTCAAATAATAACTCTGAAAACATTTATATTAATAAAGTGTCAGAAAAGATAATAAAAAATAAGAAGGATAAATAAACACCAATGAAGCATTAAAAGTCCTAAAATCATGAAAAATAATAGAAGTCCAGGATCCCATTGTTACACAGTTGAATTTTTTCAAATGTATTGGGCTGAAATTGGCGATTGTACTATTAGGTCTATAAATGGGGGTTAAAAACAACAATTGTATCAATAAAGCAGAGAAAGGTATAATTACTTACATTCCTAAAGGTAAAAAACCAAAACAGTACTTAGAAAATAAAAATATTCAAGTTATTTATTTCTTTTGTGTGCGGAATTATTATCATTGAAACTTAAAAACAATAAAGATATTAAAGGTACAAAAAATAAAGATACTGAATATATTTTAAGTCAATTTGTAGATGACACAATATTTATAGATAGATAAAAACAATCGTTAAAAATCAAGTTTGGATGAAATTTGATGGTTTGGACAAATATCGGGTCTTAAAATAAATCTGACAAAATTAAATGTAATTTGGATAGGCTCTAAAGCATTTAATCAAGGTAAATATTTATGAATATTATATATTTATATATATTTGTGAAAGACTGTCATGGACCAAAACAAAATTTGAATTACAGGGCATTGATTTTGATGTAAATATAGAGAATGTACCTAATATCTACTTTTCAAAAACACTTTAAAGAAATTGAACAAGCGATGGAAACAGCGATTCATAATTACTATTGGAAAAATAACCATTATAATTGGAAAATATAATACTGAGTGAAATAAATGCAACTATAAAACAGTTTACCTTATATGGAAACAATTTTCTACATAACATGATAAAAAAACCCAAAAAATAAGTTTTGGAAAGATGCTTTTTTAGCTTTTATTCTTTTCAATCTGGAAAGTCATATACATAATATAATTGATTTTACAAAATATTCTATATGGCACTCAGATATAATCAAAATAGACAAAAAACCAGTTCTTTTTAAAAAATGGATTAAAAAATATATTTACTGTCAAAGATTCAATTCAATCAGTAAATAATACATGTATACATAAGACACTGACTTATATTGAATGACAAGAAAAATACAATTTTAGGCCAAATATTTGGAGTACCTTGGAATAATAAATAACAATAAAATATTACAAGCACATTTAAATGCAAATGAACAAACAAACAAATTGATCACAGGACCAGTTATACCATACATTTTAACAATTATCATGTCTAAATACAAAAGGCACTGAAACATATAGAATACATTTATAAAAAGTAAAATAAATATATCAAATAGTCATTCAAAATGGGATGAAAAATTAAACAAATGATTTAGAATGGAAAATAATTTTTGACCTACCTTTTCGACTACCAATAAATCCAAATGGAAAATGGTTACAACACAAAATTAATCACCTCATACCAAATCAATGTATCAAATAAATCAGTATAAGAAACAACAATATTTGTGATCTATGTCAAACAGCATCAGAGACATTAAAACACTTATTCTGAAATTTTGCAAAAACTAAAATTTTAATATCAGAAATTGAACACTGCCTAAATGCATCCGTAAACTTTAACATTATGTTCACAGAACTAAACACACTATTTAGTATTACAGATAAAACACAGTACTTTGAGATCCTAAATCTGATAATTTTTACAACACAATATATATATATATATATATATATATATATATATATATATATATATATATATATATATATATATATATATATATATATATATATATACAAAAAGAAAATGATGTCTGTAATTCAAGCTAAAGCTGCAATTGAAAATTTGATAAAATTAGGAATAATTCAAAATAGATCGCCCAAGAACATAGACTTTTTTGAAAAATTAATACAAGAAAATTGGTTATTTATTTGAAAAGCTAAATCATCATACACTATGATAAAGATACACAATGTCCATTTTGTTTTTGTTGGAGCCTACTTATGTATGTATGACTCACAATGTGCAAAAAACCATAAACAAAAAATCCAAAGTCCCATCCCCACATATCTTTTTCCCTGTTTCTATTCTTCAATTTCAAAGCTGAATGTCCTCAAAATAATACAAACGTCTTATATCAAGAGATGATTTAAAAGCATATTGTATGATATGAATTTACTATTATGTTATATTACTTCATCTTTTATTCCTTACATATCACAAATAAGTATAAAGTAAACTTGACATCAAACTTCAAAAACGAAGATTATGCCATACTTTAAGTTTTAGATTAATAGACAAAATATGTATAATGTTCGGAGACGCGGTCTTTCAATAAACGGTCGGCATTCCTATGGGAACCAACTCCTTTATTGACTGACCTGTTCCTTTATTAACATGAAGCAGTCTTCATTAAGAAACTGTTTAATCAAAAGAAAAAAATGCTAGCGGTGTATTTTATCAATTGTATTTTGTCAATTGATAATGACAATTTTCATACATATGTCAATGCGATATATCCCAGCGAACTAGACATTAAAGAATCAAGCACACACGCTTCATACTTAGACATTTTACTAACTATAGACAGACGGGAAATTAACAACTAGGCTACACGACAAACGCGACGATTTCGGCTTTCCCATCGTAAATTTTCCACATTTAAGTAGTAATATCCCACAATCACCCGCATATGGAGTTGATATTTCACAAAAGTTCAGATATGCCAGTGCATGTTCAACATATGAACATTTCACATACAAAGGTAAACAACTCGTTGACAAATTATTGAAACAGGGATATCGAAACCGCGTCTAATGTCAACGTTCCGCAAATTTTACGGTCGGTATAATAGTCTTGTTTGCGACTACTCCGTTTCACTAAGTGAACTGATGAGTTGCCTGTACGATGGCGGTTGTTGAGACGTCTGTATCAATTATGACGAGGATTCGTTCCATTTTAATTTGACTATGGACTCATGACGGGTGTGCCCAGTCAACAGGAGATGCTAATTTCTCCATGGCACCTGATCCAACCTCTTGGATTCAAGAGGTCCGTGTTTGTTCATTTTTAACCAGATTTGTACCTATTATATGGATATCCTAGTGATTTATACCATGGTATCTGAGACTTTTTATATATTAATTTATATGTAAAACAAAACAATAAATGCCATTAAAATACTAATTTACTACATATATTGTGGAAATTACTATTATGTAATGTAAAGAATACTAACTATATATATATTGAATTGTACAGAAGAGACAGAGCCCCTCAACTCTACCTCCTTTTTGTTGGCTGACGACTATAAAATGCTTTGAAAATACTGTTGTTAGCTTAATATATCACTGTTTTCACAAAATAACTAGAAATATATGAATATTTGACCAAACAAAATAAAGTGAACAGTATAGCATATCAATATTTCAACAGTACTGTATTGTCTACGTGCTTATTTATCCGCGACAAGATGTTGTCTGTAAAAAGACAAATACCAAAATCGATAAGTGTATCACAATAATGTTTTATAATTGTACATGACGTATATTGTTTGTATTTTCCATAGGGAAATTACAAAATGAAAAGATGTTCTGGGTCGGTTCAAGTTAACGAACGAATGCTTTACGTCATAGTTTAAACCAAAGTCACAAGTATTTTATATAGGAACTTAAAAGTATTGAAAATTACAGTAAATACTGGTGAAACATGAAAAATGCAGTGCGTTTATACTAATGGGATGTTATTTAATTTACAAATAATAATTTTACTTCATCAGTGTATCTTTAGTGCAGCAAAGGGATACAGACACTCAAACTATATACGAGTGTCAGCAAACAAAGTTCCTCTGGAGGATCCACTGGTGAATACTTTTTCAGCAAGTTTCCCTGAATGTGCACGTGAATGTCATTACAACAACAACTGTAATACTTTCGTCTTCAACACAAAACATGGGATGTGCGAACTGTACCAAGACTACCAAGACTCTAGCACGACGACAGAACACGGTGCTCTATTATTTACTACAGGTAGCAGTACTAATAACTATATTGTTTCTACTAGGTATTTTCACTAAATGTATGAATGGCGTTTTCTTTTGTTAAGAACTAATTGAAAAACTTAGATATACTTTACGAGTAAAGCAGTTATATATCATTTTTCATTATCCTTGCTTAACCCATTTTCTAACAAAAATTTATCCAATCATATGTGTTTGATTTGTTGTAATTTTATAACATCATGTGGGTCATTTAAATGATATCAATTACATTTTTTACAACAACAAAAATCTGAAATGCACCCTGGAGGGGTGCGCTAGTAGTTAATCGGAGGCTAAAAACACAATATATTCCTCATCTAAATAGCTATTTTGTTTAATGTATGTATTGAAACGGTAAAGTAACTTTGAAAATCATCATTTTTATATGAAATTTGGAATATTATTTTATTTCTAAACCAATTTTTTTCTGTGCAAAAATTATTTCAAAAGCAAAATTTGTGAAAAACAAAAAACAAAAATCACAAAACACACAGGAAATTATCATTAAACACAAAAGTATGAAAAAATACGATTTCTCTACTCTTTACACAACTATTCCACATACAAAATTAAAAGAAAGACTTTTTAGCATCATAGACAAATGTTTTTTCACTAAAAGTGGTACCCGAAAATTTAAATATCCAGTGATTGGTTATCATGATACCTATTTTGTCAAACACCACTCTGATTCTACACATAAATACACTGAAGTTAATATAAAAACATTCTGGAATTGTGCCCGAATTGGCCGACCTGTTCCTTTATCCATACGAAGCAGACTTCAGAAACTGCTGAATCAAAAAAAGAAAAAGCTAGCGATGTCTTTTAATTTCACATTTAGATATATCGACGACGTTTTGTCAATTAATAATGACAATTTCCATACATATGTCAATGCGATGTATCCCAGCGAACTAGAAATTAAAGATAGAACAGAATCAAGCACACACGCATTATACTTAGACATTTTACTTACTATAGACACAGACGGGAAATTGGCAACTAACCTATATGACAAACGCGATGATTTCGGCTTTCCCATCGTAAATATTCCACATTTAAGTTGTAACATCCCACAGTCACCCGCATATGGAGTTTATATTTCACAAATGATCAGATATGCCAGGGCGTGTCCAACATATGAAAATTTCATATACAGATGTAAACTACTCATTGACAAATTATTGGCACAGAGTTATCGAAAACCGAGTTTGATGTCAACGTTCCGCAAATTTTACGGTCGGTAATAATAGTCTTGTTTGCGATTACTCCGTTTCACTGGGTGAAATTTTGAGTTCTCTTTTCGTTAGCGGTTGTTTAGACGTGACAAGGATTCGTTCCTCACGTATTTCATTTGGACTTGACTGTGGACTCACGGCGGGTGTGACCGGTCGACAGGGGATGCTCACTCCTCCATGGCACCTGATCCCACCTCCTGATTTCTAGAGGTCCGTGTTTGTCCATTTTTGCCGGATCTGTATCTGTGTCCTGGAAATCTTTAGGATTTATACTTTGGTATCTGAGATGTTTTTATGAGAAGTATGAAGCATGTGTGCTTGATTCTGCCGTTTTACTGACGAATTGCATGTTATTTCCAGAGTTAACGAATTAGTAGATACCTGCGTGTATCACGCAATTTTATTTCAAAATAAGCACAATCATGACAATGAAAACATCAAATTTTTCACATCCTTTACCATTTATATCACACGTGAGTACTGATTCAAAATCGACGCTAAGAACTGTTTGGGTGTCGAAGACAGTTTGTAGTACGAACGTGATGAACTTGCGTACATATAGATTTTTGCATGAATTAAGTATAAAAATAATACTGCTGATGCAGTTTATTTTGTGTTTTAAGTAATTCAATGGATACTATATGCTTCAATACAATGAATCGGTATAATATGATAAATATAACATCGGGTGGTAGTGGTCACCCCTAGAAATCGGTTGTTTCTTTCGGTTCCAGTCAGCGCCGAAGAAATGTATGTTACACAACTCATATAGAGGTTACACCTAATTACTACATAGGAAAAACATACGAACCGTACGCGCATCCGTTTCTGCGCATGTGATATTTGTATTATTACCCTGCTAAATATCACCCTGAAATGACCGAGACAGTGGAAAATACTCAACGCTTATTGTCAAATAAAATCACTAGAATTTATCAAGAGGTATAATATAACAAACTATGTGCATCGATATTAAATTTTCTATGCGACAGGACAGTGTTGTACCCTTACAATGTACTTTCGCCAAGTAGCACTTTTAAGAATTTCTAGGTCAATATATATATGTGCACATTTTCCCAACTTCAGACTGCCGCGAGTATTTCATCAGTTTAGATCACGTGAATGACACAGCTTCCAGTTTCCAATTTCACAGCGAGAATCGAATATACAGTTAGGGAATGACGAACAACTTGATCAAAAATCATTTGCATATTAATCATGCGCAAGAATTTTTAAAAAAGTCTGCCAATCGTTTAAACTTCAATTTTTTCACAAATGTATAATGTTAAATAATCATTGAAAAGTAGCATTTGAAAGGTAATCTAAAATATCTTAAAACTCACAAAATACGCCGAACTTACTTTTTAAAAGATAACATATATCGACAAGTCTTCTTCACATATATTTTTCAGAAAATTGATACTTAAGTTTTTTTCTGTCAATTTAAAAAAAAAAAAAATATTTACGTATGAAAGTGTGATTTGGATATTTCAATCTTAAAGCTTATCTTTATGTTGCTGAAATGCACATATCATTCATACAAAATGTAAGGTTTTGGGATGTTTTTAAATGCCAAATAAACAGATAGCTATGCCAATAGCTTATTGTCTATTTGGGTCATGTGAGCTAAAAGAGCGACTTCTTATATCCAGGGTATGGAATGCCAGTCAACTGTTGATTCATGGTGGATTCATGTTAATCCATGACAGCCATTCCGGCTGACAGACAAATATTAAAGCAGTCTTTATACATGCCTTACATGATTAGATGAAGTCTACCTGACAGCTTCATTCAATCAAATACAGGTGTATATGAAAACTATTCATGACAGATAATGTCTCGCATCGATTTTGGTTAAGCCTGATGAAAGCAAAACAGAAGTGATCGTTGTATATCCATTTCTCACACCTTACCGCATATCATAATTTTCTGTATCTTTAGAGGTATCCACTCAGAAATTCAATGAAGAATGTCGTCGCTCAAAACCAGGATGGGAATACTACGGCACTCAAAATGTAACGACGAATGGCCGGACATGTCAGAAATGGAAAGATGATACACCCCATCATCATGGGTTTATTTCGGCCATGGCTTATCACAATAACTTCTGTCGAAATCCTGACAAAACTCCAGAAGGACCTTGGTGTTACACAACAGATTCCAGCGTTCGTTGGGAATATTGTGGTATACAGTACTGTGGTAGGTATAAATAAGTGGGTGGAAAATGCTCACCTGAGCACCATCAACAAATGTGAAAAGACCAAGAAAAAAAATTAGGTTAAATTAAACACAAAATGGATAATGCCACATATTCAGTATGTTGTTACGACCCTACATTTTTTAGCCCAATCCCGGATCCATCCCTGGGCAAACTTGGAAAAATGCAAGCATTGTAGAGGATCTCTGTCATGTTTCGTAAAACCTTCTGACTGTTTCTGTAGAAATTTAAGTTGAATGTTTTGCAATACATGTATTTACATTTATGCACGCATTTTCCATTTCCAACTAACGAAATAAAAACCATTTTGCATAAACGTCGTGAATCATACATCTATGCAGATCACTCATATGCAATTAGGCTTTTTTCAGTTCATGCAACAGTTCTCGAGAAGTTCTTCAAATAGAGATGGCTTATGTGGCATATTTCGTCTCATGCTGGACCATCCCTAGAGCGATCTGGACGACAAATACATTGTAAAATACCTTGAGTACTTGATTTCTGTAGTTTCATTAAGATCCAGTCAGTAGTTTGGGAGAAGTTGAAATGAGAAAAGGTCTGAAATCATCACTTAACTCTAAAAGTAGACTGATTTTTACAAACATATGATTCTATGAACAATGATAATTCCAGTCACTTTTTAAAAATTAAAATGACCATACGTTTGCGCGTGACAACTGGTCACAATTCTACATCTGTATGGGATATCAATTAAGAGCCAATGTACTGTCTATAAATTCCAATTTATAAATAGTTTGGTAAACCCTACATGCATTGCACCAAACTGGCTTGAAACACTAGGTTCGGTTTTCCAATTTATCACTAATAGTTTTAAACAGTTCCAGAGGCCGACCAAACTATTTCCAGCATTGGTTTCAGTCGTTTAAGAACAGTCCAAAGCATGCAAAGATGGCGATAAAAAAAGCATAACTTGTCTCTCATTCTCCGCTTGTACAAATTGAATAATTTCTCAAATTCCTAGAATGATGTACTGATCCTGACCATACACCATCAAGGAAAATAATATATATCGCAATCACACGCCGTCGGCAGAAGTACTAAGGGGTATCCCTTTCTATTGATGTCGATTATATGTAATAGTGCATTGACCAATGACAGTGCTCCACTGGTTGGAAGATAACAGCCAAAATGAAATAAAATACACATTACTTTTTTTTATATAATTGCTTACCTCGTAAATTTAGTCTCCTTTCCAAAAAGATTGCTTGCTGTTATTAACCAAGCTTCAGACGCCAATTATTTGCTGAAATCGCCGGGTAAACTGTATGAGACAGGACTCCGTAACTGAAACCATTCAGTTTACAAAGGTTTTATGGAAAGGTTAAAAGGTCAATGGACACGAAAAATATATTTCGTATAAATTTGTGTTTTATCCATATACACAATAATTCAAAACCACGAAATTTATCTTCATTCACCAAAAAATGCTTAGGCTCCGAACGGCTCACTTCGGCAAAGATCGGGAAATCTCGCAACGCTTGATTTGTGACGTACAATCCGTCATGCCCCTGATTACTGAAGTAGTCTCAAACACAGGTACCGCATAGTTATCTATATTGAATACGTAGCCTTCGGTTATAAGAATTTAAAAGTTGTAAATAGAAAGCAAAATGTTTTATTTCTCCAAAATGCATTCCAGTCTACTCTGTATGATAAAAATGCTAGATTTTAACTCACTCATAGTAGGCTATACAACTAAATCACCGTACACCATGATGAAATTAGCCACCTAATCATTTTAATATTCTCCATACTAAATATAAATGTTTTCTTTTCGTGTAAAAACAATAAGTATGTAACATGCATATATTTTTTACCAAATTAGGATAGGCCTACAACCAAAACATATCGATGACTTGATATGTCAGTGATTATAATAGTTGAATCTGTACTGGTTAGTACGGACACCTGTTCATTATCATCAAATTCATTATTTCACGTCAAAATTACATTGTCTATATAATTATTATATATGTCGGTATCGATCAAGAAAATTACTTAATATATGATATGTATGGGTTTGGAATATTAAGTCAAATTTACACCGCCGATGGCATGGTTTGGAGTAGGTGTCACGAGTGTTTTGGACATCGAATCCATTTATTTCATGTCAAAATAATCTTTTGATATCTTTAATAAAATGCAATTTCATGATATAGATCTATATGAGTTGTTTTAGAATATATTCAATTAGCTCGTGTCTATAAGAAAGTATTTAGATATATGTTGTTTCGAAATGATTCAAACTCGCAATATATTGTAAAAATAAAATGCGAACCAGAGGTAAAAGGGGGATTATGAGCATATACATCGTTTTTCATAATCTTTTTTTTTCTTTTTGGTGTAGATCTACATAAATAAAAAGTAACAGTTTCATAGATTTTATGTGTAAGACAGTTATAAATGGTTTGCTGATTTTATATTTTGAACTGATATACATCAATATCACATCAAATAAACCATAGACCTTCCATGTGTATATTCATGTGAAATTAATATGAATTTTTATTGGTGTCGTTTATCGGGATTATCAGGGAAATTTTAAGTTCTGGATGACACATTCCAGTCGGGATATCGTCATACCCTTAGTACAGCCACATATGTCCACACATAAGTATTATACACAGACGGCGCATCAATGGGATTATATTTTATTAACCGTTAATACCTTCGGAACATATGTCGGTCTCAGGGTTCACTTCAAAGAGCACAGTGGTGTCCGGAAGACATCTACCAAGACGTCATGTATATATTCTCAAATAACCGGAGTAGTTATAGGCAGCTCCATGGCGTGCATTTGAATTTTGGCCTCTAGGGGGCGCCACATGTGGCGCTGTTTGATGACGTCATCTAAGTGCTGGCTTCTGATTAGTCAATTCAAATGCACGCCATGGAACCGTCTGTGACGTCATATAACCGGAAGTGCGTCATACAGGAAGTTAGGTCCTGTTGTCATGGCAATAAGGAGAAAGAGCCAATCGTGGAGTTTGAAGGCGTGTCTATGACCGGAAGTGGAAGGTTGTGGGGCGGCCATCTTGGCTAACGAACCAATGAGAGCCTTCGTTACAAGAGGTTGGGGTCACGAGAGAACACGAGAAGTCAACGGCTAGAGAGAGAAGTTGGGTTTTTCCAGTTTTGGGTTGAGAGTGAATCTATTTTTAGAACCGAAACTTTGGGTTTTTTCAGGTTTGTGAAACCAGTAGAAGGTGTCGCCACAGTCGGAGTGGTTAACGATACTGTATCAAGTGCGGAAGCGCGAGAAGCGGTAGGCCAAGCTCGAGTCAAGCTTGAATATGTTATCCTTGTACTAAGACTTACGAGTATGTACAAAGGAGATCACTCTGTATACCTTGTATGGATCTGAACTATCATAAACTGTATAGTGATGGGTTTTCCCCAGTTTTGAGGTCTACAGTGAATGAACATTGATAAGATGATGGGGTATTCCCCTGAAAGCATAATTAAGTTGTAAGTAATGGAATCCTTATTTACGTTGCTAGTTGCCTAATTTTTTCCGAGATATTGAAATTTACTGCTTGTACATGTTTCAGAAGGTAAACACTAAACCTATAATAGAAATTCAAACAATCACCCTATGCTGGTAGTGGTTTTCTGACGATGTTGACTCTTCAACTACTTTATTTCGTAGATATATTGATCAGTTTCTCCAGATTAAGCAACAGGCTAGTGGTTTTCCTGCTTCCTATCAAACAGAAGAAGACCGTCGTCAGTACCTCAAAAAAATTGAAACCTATCTTACGGACCATTGCAAAACTGTTTCTGAACTGTTTGTGGGGTAAATTTGCTCAACGGACTAATTTACCTCAGACACAGTATGTGGAGAGTTACGAAGCATTGCAACAGTTACTTCAAGATGACACTCGTGATATATTACATTTAGAAATGACTCCAAATGACGAAGGCCATGATGAGCTAGACATGTTGCTGGTAAATTCGAAACTGAAGGGTGACTTTGATGAACCAAATGGTTTTAGCAATGTAGTGCTAGCAGCCTTTACGACGTCTTTAGCACGGTTACATCTCTATGCCACCCTAGAATGTTCGGGAGAGCGTGTGTAATATTTTGATACAGACGGTATCATTTATCAACACGATCCACAGCAGTGGAATCCTACTATAGTGAAGAGTTTAGCAGGATGGACCGACGAATTAGATGGCGATTTTATCTTATCCTTTGTCTCGGGAGGTCCTAAACATTGTGCGTACAAGACTCGTAAGGACAAAACGGTGTCTAAAGTCAAAGGAATCACTTTTAATAGTCGCACCACTTCTACAGTCAACGTAGATACATTGAAACAGTTGTTACGTGGTCAACAAAAGAAAGTGCTTGTATCATACCCTCATACGATCATGCGAACAAAACAGCTTAAAGTCAAAACACAGACAATGACTAAAGAAATGCGTGTTGTGTATGATAAGAGACATCGCATTGAAAACTTTTGTACTTTACCTTATGGTTATTGAATAAAGTTTTTTGAGTAATAAAATCGATGAAACTTGATTTTGGTGTTGTTGTTGTTGTTGATATAAAACAGAAGGCAGTGAAGGGTAGGGTTCATTTATACAGTTTGATCTCTCAAGTACACATATCATGGCGACTCTCGATTCTAAAGATCATGGTAGTTTTTACATGACTTTACCTAGCCATGCTAGTTTAAAGGTCTTTCCTGATAATACCTTAATAGAATTCAAAACTCATTTACCTCAAGCTTTAAGTATGATGGATAGTGAGTGGGAAGTAGCGTTGAGTGAATTGATATTCCCAATTAAAGAGAATCGATAGGATCCGATGAGAATTACATAGATGTCCTTGTACCCCTTCACGTTCCTTTGGAATCCGTCGTGACACCTAAAGATCCCCGGGATCCCTCTACGTATCCTAAGAAAAGGGAAATGAAATATCGTCAACATGAACATTTTACTATAGAATTGATTAAGAAACACGTCTCGTTAGATGATCCCCAGTTTGATCATGCCATCTCTAAAACAGATACGAAGTCGGGGATCGCTTTTGTAGGAAGTATTTGGAGACTTGAATTTCGTTCGGGGTTTTATGCGTCTCCTGCTGCTTTAATAGAAGAGATGAAACTGGGTTTTTCTAGAGCCTTTCAATATGTCATTGATGGTATGGATGAACTCTTTCATAAAAATACTATTCAATTCGGGTATGACTCAGCTTTAGATCGATTTGTGATTGAGTTTAAAGGCCGATCCATCTATTCCGTTCCTTTTTAATACGTTTTCCAAGTCTACTAGGTTATAAACTTGACTTTGAAGCCATTGACATGAATGGGGAGATGACTAAAAGGGTCGATGTCACACACATGCCACTATATCCACCCGATTTAAATATTGGTATGAGTGGTATCTATGTCTACAGTAACATTGCCGAAAGTCAAATTGTGGGTTCACAATCGTTACCGTTATTACGTGTGGTCCCTTTTCAAACGGGTCAATCGCTCAATCATCAACATTGGGAACCTTTTCATTACAATTATGTGGGTTTAAATAAAAATTATTTTGACACCATTGAAATACAATTCAGAGATGACTTGGGACGTAAAATCCATTTTCTAGGAGAAAAAGTGATTGCCAAACTTCATTTTCGTCGTGTCATTAATCATAAAATGAAGTGCATCACAGGACAGTCCTCGTGTCAACATCGGGGATTGAACTTCTATCAATATGAAAACAACGAAAAGAGAAAATGAAATGAGAAAAGACGTGAGAAACGAAGAAATGAAAAGACGAAAGGGGTGGAAATGGGAGAAACAGAGAGAAGAAGAAGAGAAACAGAGAAGAAGAAGTGAAACAGAGAGAAGAAGAAGGAGAGAGAGAAAGAATAGGGAAACGATGGAAGGACAGGAAAAGACAGAAGGACAGGAAAAGACAGAAGGACAGAGAGATGAAGGAAAAGAAAGAGAACAGAGAATGAAAAGAAAGAGGGGGCGTCCACGAAAAGTATCCATAGAGAGAACAAAAGAACAAAGAGAAGAAGAAGGACAGTGGGAAGGAGTAAAAAAAAGTAGGGGACGACCACGAAAAGTAGAACAGGAAGAAATACCTCATGATATTTTAATGTTTCTACGACAATGGTTAAGCGATTGTCGTCAGTCTCCCATGTACGGTGACACTTTTCATTTACAATTAAATAATAATGGTAACCGAGCAGGTATGATGTATCATGTGCATAAAGAACAACGACAAGTAGCATGGGATCCTTTTGGTCATAATGTAGACGTACCGATGATACAATTTGTGTTTCAGGACAAAAAACGTAAAAAATATGATTTAGGTGTGATCTAAAAATATATTTTATGGACTTTATAAAAAGGGATGAGAATCCACACCAGGGACTCTGTCAGACACGATGGAAAGAACATCAA
The DNA here is from genome assembly GCA_030159075.1 of Atrina japonica. Lineage (NCBI taxonomy): Eukaryota > Metazoa > Mollusca > Bivalvia > Pterioida > Pinnidae > Atrina > Atrina japonica. The sequence continues at coordinate 70,595 of BROG01000835.1, forward strand.
GTATGGAAACTTTATTTTCATGGACGATGGATGCTAGTCAGACCGTCACGGATAGCGCTCCCATGAACCGAACGACATGATGGATAGTGTTCCACGACCACGGGTTGAAGAAGAAGCCGAGAGTCATCGGATAGAAGTGTGGACCTACAGAAATAAGACAAGGTTGACCACTTTTAAACGAGACCACTCGGGAATCGTTTCATAAGGAATACCTTTAGCCTTGCCTAATTTTTGTACGTATGAATCCAGGTACCTGACGTTTAAAGATCATTGGCCAAAATATCTACCGGGACCTAAACAGACAGAATTAGCCAGAGCCGGATTTGTGTATTTAGGGAACAGTGACCACGTTCAGTGTTTCTGTTGTGGCATCTGTTTAAAAGATTGGGAATGGAACGATAATGCTTATACAGAACATCGACATTGGTCTAAAGATTGTGCTTTCAGTCACCTGATGATATAAAAACATACAAAAAATCCTGTGTGGAACCTCCCTCTTGGGACAAACAAGTGACTAACGGGAACAAGTCTAAATATAGAATAAGAAGAACGGGTATAAAGTAAAGTGAAGTGTAGTTACCAAACATCATTTGAATCAGTCATCAACATTAGTTATCCAGAATTGTCTCAGACGCACCGGAATTATTCACCTAATTGTACACCGTACATAGAAGGGGCTGATGAGTTTGATGAAGTTCTCAAAACTTTAGACCAGTTGTAAGAAAAAACAAGAAAATGATGCGACCAAGGGAATGTTACGTGATGCCTTGCTATCCACATTACAGAAAATGAGGGAAGAATTCATGACCATTACAGCTAGTCTGAAAGAATTGAAGGATAAACTACAGCCAGAAGTCAGAACATTGTATATGGGTTACGAATATAAGCCTTCCCCACAGACTCATCCTTGTTTCATTTGTGGTGAAATTGGACATTGGTCTCCTAGATGCCCTAAGAATAACGGAACGGCAACAACATCAGTAAGAATAGAACCTGAGAACAAAGTAGAAAATCGATCTCGTCAATCGGACCAGTGTTATAAATGTCATCCGTCAGGTCATTGGGCTTATGAATGTCCCAAACAGACTTCAACAGGAGTCAAACGTAAACTCAACTTGATGCTCAAGAAGGGAGTAAAACCTACCAAGAAAGTGAAAGTGGAAACCGAATAGCAGTGAATTTTTAGTACTGTTATCATGTAAATACGTTTACTGTCATAGCGTCAAGGAATCCGGACAGACCGATCTAGGACAAAAGATAACATTCTTTTGCTCCGTGCTGTATGGGCAAGATCAACCGTAGTAGTGAGACAAAGTTTTAAAAAAGTGAATTAGTGTTTTCAAAGTTAATCAGTGTTATCAAAGTTAATCAGTGTTTCAAAGTTAATCAGTGTTCTCATAGTTCATTCTTCTGTATTGTACATAGTCACAGAGGGACGGCCCTAATCCTTTGTCGACTATCTAAAAAAGTTTTTAGCAGAGCATTAAACTTATTAAAATTGATCTACTGTTTGTGTATTTATGTCTGAGTATAAGGTGTACACGTTTACAGTACACTTAGAGTTTAAACCTATTGGGTATAAGGTGTACACGTTTACAGTACAATTAGAGTCCTGCTCTGGTATCTACGAGGTAGACACAAAGGTATATAGAGTGATCTGGTGTAAAACACCATTAACAAAACTATGAGTAGAAGGATACCAAGAGTAATAGTGTGACACTTAGAGTAGAAGAGTTACAGAGAAAATAATGGTTTACAAAGGACCTTTGTTTTATTGTATAGAACTGCTCTAATGAGTCATAGGTTTCTTTTAGTAAACGTTAGGTGGCCCTGGAAAGGGCCGTTTGTGTTTTAGGCTTTATATGTCATGCCATAAAAAGCATTTTGTCCGTTTTCAATGCCGTCTTTCTCTTTTTCTTTTTTCAGACTTCACGAGCTCAATCCATTTGTCGATATTCGTTAGCCAGCCCACCTTCTTCCCACTGTATCGGCACACGCCATCCATTCTTCTTTTTCTTGTACTTCGTCCCACATGTTTACACATTCAGCCATGATCAAGCAATGACTATAGACTCTTAGGCATACTCGGCAGCGTGTGACGTCACACATCGCGTGAGCGTTTCTTCTCCTTCTTGTTGAAAATCGCTCAGTGAAAAACAAAAAACAAAATGGAGAGTATCTATACAGAAGCTATTCACAGAATTATTCTGTTACAACAGAAGACCAAGTGGCGTACAATACAGTGTAATCGTTACTATCAGCGTCTACTGATGAAACTCAATCGGAGGTGGAGGCAACTGAAACATCAGCAAACATCACAGAAAGTCAGAGATCAACTCGACCGGCTGTACCGACAGTGCTTAGACTATTTGTCAGCTCAGTATGTTTGTACTAGAAAACAGATAAGAGCTAGTTTTCGTCAACTACAGATACCGATCATCATGACTATCAAGATAAAGACAGATTATCTACTGAAAGCAGAACGACTTTACCTCTGAAAAAGAGAAGATGTTACTGTCAATATTAGTAACCAATCCAACGGCCCTTTTCAGGTCCACCCAACTCATTAGAAAAGTAATCTAGACTGTATTGAGATATGCTACATCTACTACTCTATAAAACACTCCCCATAAACCCTATAACTCATTTTATTGTCTCATAAACCCTATATCTCATTTCATTGTCTCAAAAACCCTATAACTCATTTTATTATATACACTGCACATTCAGTTTAAGGTTTCTTTTCGTAAGATATAAGTGGTCCTGAAAAGGACCGTTGTTTTTGTAATATCTGTCATGATTCATGCACAGAATCTCTTGTTAAACGACAAACACTTCTTGTCCATCTGCTTACGTTTTCTCTCTTCTCTACCAAACCGCAAAACAGAATTGAGAAGTACAATTCGTCTCAGGCGAACATCTTCTTTTCCCTGATGAAAGTTTATATTAATCTTTCGTAACTTCTGTTTAGTATCACGAATAATCTGACTGATATCTTATACAGGTTCGATTAGAACAGGTTCGTTTTCTTGTTCCATAGTGTACTCCATAGTATACTCCATGTTTGACTTTTTAAATTTTTTTATCACTCTTAGACTGATTCTCCTTGGCGTCTATCACTGTTTGCTTTTTCATTGGTGGAATCACGTTGCCAACGACGCATAGACCAATCATCAAAGAGGTCAAAGTTGACGAGACGGAGTGCGTCGCGTGCACTATACTGCTCATATAAAAAGCCGTGCGCGTCTCATTTCACTGCGCTTCATTCCAGAAGACAACAAAGAGAAGATGGTGCAGCCAACCAACACAGCCGATATGTTTCTAGACATATAAGGGTTTTTAAAACCAAAAACAAACGGCCCTTATAAGGGCCACCCAACTTACAAGAAAAGAAACCTTAACTGAAAGTATGCAGTTTTTTTGTATATGTTATACTGTAGTGGTAAGTCTAACCTATAGTAAGTAAATGTGAACATTCACTAGTTCTTTTACTTGATCGATAAAATTTTATTAGACAGAAATTCAAACTAGTCAATTCTAAAAATAGAAACATTAAAATATTATAAACATAATACAAAGTTATAATTAAAAACTAGAGAATAAGTTCAGTTAGACCTCTGAGTTCTCATTTGGCATCCGAAGCTCGAAAAGTCAACATCGTCAGAAAAAAACTCTCTAATTGAGTGTTTAATTTTTTATTTTATATACAGAAGTAACAATATGAAATAATACATATACTGTTTTCACTGTCTGAACTTTGATACTTGTTGAAACGATGTAAGTGAACAACTCCATACTTTACAACTTTTGTCACTTTGTCACTTGTGTCACTTTGAAACTTCATAACTTGCAAACTTTAAAACATGAAAACGACACACACACACACACACACACACACACACACACACACACACACACACACACACACACACACACACACACACACACACACACTGGATCACTTTTGCAAACTTTGAGTACGTTACACACTTTCATGTTCTATGGTTCTCTCTCCTGCCGTGAGATTAGTCAGTCCCTGAAAAACTACATATCCCATGATTCCATAGCCAAGATGGCTACCCTCCCTATACTTCCTGTTTCACTTCCCTTCCTCCCTCTCTGGTTTAGTGCATACAGTCCATATAGAGTCATCTCCCCTTTTGTTCCATCCCTATAGTCTATACAAAGTAATCCCCCTTTGTTTCACCTATACAGTCTATACAAAGTGATGTTTCACCTATAGAGTCTCTGCACAGTGATTTCCCCTTTGTTCCACCTATACAGTCTATACAGAGTAATCTTCCTTTATTTCACCTATACAGTCTATACAGAGTGATGTTTCACCTATAGTCTATGCAGTGATCTCCCCTTTGTTCCACCTATACAGTCTATACAGAGTGATCTCCCTTTTGTACTACTCATACAGGCTATACAGAGTGATCTCCCCTTTGCCCCAATCTCTACAGTCTATATACACTGATCTTCCCATTTGTCCTACTCATACAGTCTATAAAGAGTGATCTCCCTTTGTACATACTCGTAACTCTACAAGTCTTAGTACAAGACTTAGTTCAAGCTTGAGTCGAGCTCGGCCTACCGCTTCTCGCGCTTGCGCACTTGATACAGTATCGTTAACCACTCCGACTGTGGCGACACCTACTGCTGGTTTCACAAACCTGGAAAAACCCAAAGTTTCGGTTCTAAAAATAGATTCACTCTCAGTCCAAAAACTGGAAAATCCCAACTTCTCTCTTTAGCCGTTGACTTCTCGTGAACTCACGTGACCCCAACCTCTTGTAACGAAGGCTCTCATTGGCTCGTTAGACAAGAAGGCCGCCCGAAAACCTTCCACTTCCGGTTGCAAACTCAACGATTGGCTCATTCTCCTTATTGCCATGACGCAAACAGCATGACGTCACTTCCATGGCGTGCATTTGAATTGATCGCAGAATCCAGCATGACGTCATCAAACAGCGCACTTGTGGCTCCATGGCGGTGCAAAATTTGCTATGGAGCTTGATCTACAATCGGGGAAGAAGCCCATGCATTCTGATGACGTCCATCAAACAGGCGCCACTTTGTGGCGCAAATCCCCGTAGCGGCTCCATGGCGTGCATTTGAAATTCAAAATCAGCACGCATTCTATGGTCATCAAACAGCTGCGCCCCCTAGCGGCAAAATCAAATCTACTGCCTATATCTACTAATCGGGAAGTGTAAAAACAACATGCTACTGGATTTTAACTGACAAAACTCAACGAGTGGCTCTTTCTCCTTATTGTCATGACAACAGGACCTTACTTCCTGTATGACGTACTGCCGGAATGACCGGACTTCCGGTATTACGTCACAACCGGCTCCATGGCGTGCATTTGAATTGTCCAATCAGAAGCCAGCATTCCGATGACGTCACCAAACAGCGCCACTGGTAGCGCCCTCTAGTGTCCAAAATTCAAATGCACGCCTGGAGCTGCCGATAACTACTAACCGGGAAGTGTAAAAACAACATGCTACTGGATTTTAACTGACAAAATATCGCTCTTTATAACCCTGCAACTGGCTACCTGTTTTCACCTGGTATCGCTGATTGGGAGTGTAAAAAAATTCATTGTACTTAAAAGAAAGCTTTGATATGTATCTTAACAAAAACTAAATAAAATCAACACTGAATTTTCCTGTCCGTTGACCTTTAACGTGGCACAAAGAATTTGATAAGAATGTAACTGATAGCCACCCTTAAATCGGTCTTCTACACCATAAACCTTTCTTAACTTTTTCATATGAACTCACTAAGAGTGGTATTTTTTCCGAGAAAATTCTTCCTCCGCTATATACTTTTATTTCAAATAGCACGTACTAAAGTCTTGATTACGTTTGAATATAACAATTCATATAATTACTAGATTTTTCCAGTTGAAATTCTGTACTTTTGATATCGAAATGAAATATAAAAAGCGAACAACTATCAACTTTGTCCATTGTGTTACCTATTTCTCCTGTCGTGTTACTTTTTTTAATGTAACACCACAGACGGCAACATCATAGACATTTCAACATGAATCTGAACATTTACACTACGTTGAATATACATTATTGATACAACTTCACACGGCCTACTGCATACGCGGTTCAAATCAAAATGGCCCTATTTCATAAAAAACTTCTATCATCTTCCCACTTGTGAACAATCAATTTGCAATCTGGAATTAAAAGCATAAATAAAGAAAATCATTACACTGTATATAATAGCATTTTAATAAACAATAGTTTTTTTCATATCTAAGTTATTACATGTATCTATATTTATCATTTTCTGCAAAGAAATATACCACTAAATCAACATTCTGCGTTTTTGAGCCATCTTAAACCCTTCCATAAAGCCTTCATAAACTAAATGGTTTAAGTTAGGGGCCCTGATTGAATAAATTACTGCGACATACTTCGCTATATATATAATTTTTGAAGTTATACTTTAATGAAAAAAATAAACAAAATATACACTAAACAATAAGACATTATGACCAAGGCTAACTTTCGTATTTTCCAGAAACACCTGCAAGAGAATGTTGTCTTACAGAAGACTGCAGTACATACTTTGGAAAAGTGAACGTAACGACAAGTGGGAATGTTTGTCAGCGGTGGGACACACAGACTCCGCACTTACATAGCTATACATACCTGTCGGCCGAGGAAAATTATTGTCGTAATTCATATTCTTCACGCACAGCTCCGTGGTGCTATACCACAGATCCAGGAAAAGAATGGGATTTTTGTACAGTCCCCAGCTGCTGAGGCATGTTTTGACAAAGTTCATAATTACAATGTGCATTCTTGAATATTTTCTGTTTCTTTGTTCCTTGTCAAATTTATATTGTAATTTTATAATAAAACTTTCCATGCCGTTATCAATGCATAAACAATATTCGGTATTCTTTGAAGAATACTGATACGAGGTGGCGAATGACACATTTTTTATTAGGTAATGCCTTACTAAAGCGGGTGTGGTAGGTTCTCGGGAAAATACAAGATACACACGTGTGTTGATCTTTATTTTCTTACGTAGAAAACTTTAATCAAACGTTTTTCTTCAATTCCATAAAAATAGCAATGAAAATCGATAGACATGTCAATTTAATTTTATAACTGTATATTAAGGAATCATTATCTTCAAATGCTTTGAAAACAAAAGGGCACGGCGATACACAAAAATATTTTATGATCCCTGAATCGATCTTTCGTGTCAAGGACTACTTACCCATTTGACAAGAAATATTGAAATAAAAATATGTTGATTTTTAGATGATTATATTGTGTTTTCACTTTCATACATTGAAAATCTCCGTAGGAAACAGAGAATCAAACATAGTCATAGACTGCAAATATAGACTGAGATTGTAGACTGAAAGTCTCCAAGTTACCATAGAAACCATAGAACTAATCATTGTCATATATAGACTGCATATATGTTGTTTTTTATGTAGTTACTCTCATTTGAGAGAGAAATGAACACAAATCTCATTTTTCAAATATCACTCGCCAAATTGATATACATGGATAAAATTTATGTCGAGAACCACTGAGCAAATTGACAATTACAATGACCGATGTTTTGTTCAATACATATTACATGGTATGTGTGTAACAAGGTAATTATGAAAAGTGGTCGAGTAATGTTTCTATCACGATTTAAAGGACTAAATTTAACACTGGATATTAGGGAACTTAAAATCAATGGATGTTACAGTAAAACTATGAAACCCATCAATCAATTCAATTTGGAACTGTTTTATTAGGCGTCCTAGACAATCCAGAAATGCAGAGCGTTCACACTAATGGGATGTTATTTATTGTACAAATAGTCATTTTACTTCATCAGTGTATCTTTATTGCAGCGAAGGGATATTGACACGCAAACTATATGCGAGAGACAACTAACAAAGTTCCTGTGGACACTGGTGAATACCTTTTCAGCAAGTTTCCCTGAATGTGCACGTAAATGTCATCACAATAACAATTGTAATAATTTTGTCTTTAACACAAAACATGGAATGTGTAACCTGTACAAAGATTACAAGGACTCAAGCATTGCGACACTGTTATCAGGGCCCTATTTTTTTGTCAGCAAGGGAGGGATTACTTGATAGAGGTTTTTCACTCGATTGTTGTGAATTTAGAGAGAGGTTGGGGGTGGGGCACAGGGAGCGGGTTGAGGATGTGATGCTGTGTAGCGGTTTTGGGGTGGTGGGGGTGCATTACTGGGAATTCACTTTTACTATTATTGATGGTTAGGGGGTTGGTTTGTTGGTACGGGATGCGTCTTGTGGTGGTGTGTAGTGTCGGGGGGAGGTGAACTCCGGGGTCGGGGTTTGGGCTGTGTGGTTTTTGGCCATTTGGCGACCGCTGTCATTTTGTAAAGCTCGTCGGTGGGCTTGGTCGTAGTTTGGGGTGGGGGGGTTTATATGGTTTTGGTTATGTGCATAGGGGGGGGTGTTATTGGGTGTTTTCGTGAGTGGATTGTTGTTGTAGTAGTGGTGTGTATGGTGTGGTGGTGTTGTGAATTTTGGTGGGTTGGAGTGTGGGGTGGGTGATGGTTGTTTGTGTGCTGGAGAAGAGACGGAGTCGACGTAAGATGATTTGTGTTGGGTGGTCGTACTTACTGTTTCGGTGTGTTTGTTCGTTTTGTTGTTTGTAGCTTAGTGGGGTCGTATATTTCTTCCTTTCTTAAGGTGTAGTGAGTTGTAGGTTCTTTGTGTTGCGTTGGTTGTGGTTTTGTTGTGTGTAGGGGCTTTTTTGTTTGTCTTGTATCACGGTAGGCTGAATGGGTTTGTTTTTTGGGTTGTTGTGACGTTTTTGTTTGTGTTTGTTTGGTATTTGTGTGATGTTGTCGTAGGTGTTAGTAGCTGTGATTTGGTGTCGTGGTGGTGGGGTTTTGCTTGGTGTTTTTGTGTGTTTGTGGTTTTGTTGGGTTTGGTTCGTGGTAAGTTGGTGTTTTTGTTTGTGATTTGTAGCCTTGTTGTTGGTTGCCTACCTTGTTAGATTTGGCATTGTTGGCCGTTTAGGGTGTTTGGTGTAGTGTCCTTGTGTTTGTTGTTCGTTCCACAGTTTTTTGGCAGTGTGGTAAGTTGCTTGAGGTTTACCTGGTGCTCGTGGAGTAGTTTGTGTAACGGGTGGTAGTATGCGTGGGTTAGTTGTGTGGTTTGGGTTTTTGTGTTTGCAGGTGTTGTGTTTTTTTATTTTTGTTTTTAGTTGTTAGGGTTTGTGGGTGTTTTGTTTGTTTTCTTATCTGTTTGTTTTATTTTTGTGGTAGTTGTGTGTTTTTAGGTTTTGTTTTGTGATTGTTTGGTGGTGGTCGTGGTGGTTTATTTGTGGTGTGTTGATGGGTGTTGTCATTTTTTTGTTTTGTTGGTTCGTTTGTAGTTGGTTTGGTTAGGGGGTGTGCATTTTGATTTGTGGCTAGTTTGTGTATTTTGTTGTTTTGGTTTTTGGGTTTGGTTGCTGTGGGTGTATGTGGTTGTTGGGTTGTTGTGTGTCGTTTGGTTAGTTTTTGTGTTATTTTTGTGTTGTTGTTGATTTTGTGCCTGTTTTTGTTCGTTACTTTCACGTGGTCTGTTGTGGTCTTCGTTGTTGTGTGTGTGGTTGTGTTTTGTTGTTTGAAGTGTGCTGTTGTTTGTGTTAATCGTATGTGACATGTACTTTTAAGTTGTGTTTGGTTGTTTTGTTGTGGATGTGTTGTTGTTTTAAGGTTCGTGTATCGGGTTGTGTTTTGGGCTTAGTTGTTAGTGTTGTCGGTGGTGTTAGGTTTTTCTTTTGTCTTGGGTGCATATGTCTGTGTTGGTTGTTTACGTGTCGGTATGTGTATGTGTTGTAGGTGGTGTTTGTGTCCTCGGGTGTGTGGTTTGGTGTGCTCACGTTGTTTGCAAATGTTATTAATTGGTGTTCAAGTTCTTAAAGTAGCTAGATCCTAAGCGCCAAATTGGTTTTATAGGGGGAGTGTTAGTGTGTTCTGTTGTGGACTGTGTGGTTGTTGTGGTAGTGTCCCTGGTTGTTTGTGTGTGGATGTGGCTTACATGACTATAGGGTTTTCGTTTGTGTTCTGTGGTTGTATGTTGATGCGGTGATGTCTTTCGACACTGTTGTTAAGCGAAGCAAACCGGTGCGGTTCGTTGGTGTGATGTTTGCTTGTGTTTAGGTGTGTTTGTTTGATATGGTTGGTTCGAATGGGTTGATATTGTCTATGTGCGTGTCGTGTTCGCGAAATTTTTTTTGGGTGTGTGATTTAGTTGTGTGTTCTGTTTGTTGTCATTTATTTAGTTTTCGAGTTTTTTGGTGTGATAGTTCGTGGTATTGTTTGGTGTTGGCTTGTGTTGGTAGGTTTTGTTGTTGTATTTGTGTGTTTGTTTTGATTTTGAGTTCTATGTTTTTCTGTTCTTTGATTACGTTTATTAGGTTGTGCTGGTCGTTTTTGTTAGTCGTGGGTTCTTTCTCGGTACTGTTCTGTTGCTCGTTTGGTGTTGTTTTGTGTGCGTTTTGTTGCATTTGTTGTTTTGCAACAAGTTGTGTTTTGTTTTTGTGTTTCATGTGTTGTGTTGTTTTGGTGCTGTCTTCTAGTTTTTTTTTAGTTATCGGTTGAGTGTGTTAGGTTTTCGTTTGTGTGTTTGCTCTTTGATTTGGTTGGTTGTGTGTGTCGTTTGGGTCACAGTTCGTGTTATTGGGGGTTGTTGGTCGTGAGTGTTTATCTCTTCCCGTTTTGTGGCGGTGATGTACTGGTTTGTGTAATGCCGGTAGGTTTATTTGTTTTATTGTGTAGAGTTTTTGTTTTGGTGTGCCTTCGTATTGCTGGTTATTGGCTTGTGTTGGTTTGGTTGGTGTTTGTCGTTAGTTGTTTTATGTGTGGTATTTGTTTGGTTGGGTGCGTTTTGAAGCTGTGTCTTCTATAGTGTGTTGTTGAGATATTTTGTTATGTGCGTATATTTTCGGTCGTGGGGGTTGGTGTATTAGTTGTTTTTTTTACAAGTCGTCCTAGAGTGTGTTGTGTTGTTTATGGGGGTTTTGTGCTGGCTGTGATGGTGTCTTGGGTGAGGTCGGTACTTGTGGTGAGTTTGTTTCTGTGTTCCGTTCGTTGATGGTGTGTTTCATTGTTTTTTGGTGTTGCTTTTGTTAACCGTGGGAGTTTTACTAATTTCTTTTTTCGAATCTTTGTATAATGTTTTAAATGGGAGATGTCTCGTGTTTTGTAAAGGTGCGATAATGCTTGTGCGGACTAGGTGTGTTGCGGGTGTGTATAGGTTTGTGTTTTGGTGTAGAAAATTGTTGAGAAGTGTGTAGCCAGTTTTCCATGATTTAGTCGCAGTATGCTTTACAATGGAGTTGCGTGGGGACAATACGGTGTGTGATACGATTTCCTCTTTTGGTCTTGGAGTGCTTGTAGTGAAGTCGATGTTTGTATTTTTGTCTATGGAGTTGTTTGTTGTAGGTAGGTTATGGATAGGTTGTGGGATGCATTTATTATCTGGTGTTGTCTCGTGTTGTTGTTTTTTTTTGCTTCCTTTGTAGTTGATTTGATTCGTTTGTATGTGGTTTTGATAAATTGCTAGTATGTAGTCGTAATGTTAATGTTGGTCGAGCTTTGGTTGTTTTGTGTGTGTGGGATTTGTATATGGCTTGCGTCGCTCTTTAGGGTAATGGTGGATTTATGTCGGTGTAGTTATTCTTTGGGTGTATTTTCGTGCTGCTTGTGTAAGTTCCTGTGTTGTCGTCGACCGCCGAAGCAGACGTTAAGGTTGGTGTTTTGAGCTGGGACAATGTTTGTTGGTGGTAGGTTGTGTGTGTGTATTGTGCTGTGTTGTGTTCCGTATTTTTGTTTTTAGTTGTTTTGTGTTGGTTGTTAAATTTCGGTCTTTCTGAACATTGATTTTGTTGGTTTGGCTGTACATGTTTTGTTGTGTTGTTTGTTTGGTTTATTTGTGTCTTTGTTTGTTTTTTTTGCGGTTGTTGTGTCTAGTGTTGTTAACTGTTAGTCTTTCGTTGTACGGTGTTGTCTGTTTTTGGACTAGTTGGAGGGTTGTTGTATTCGTGGTGTGTTGGTGTTGTGCCTTTGTTATGTTGTGTGTTTGTGTGTGTTGTTTTTAATTGTGTTTTCGTATTGTCAGGACTGTATTTTCATTGATCGTGTTTGGGTTATTTTTTGTTAGTTGTAGCGTTGTGGTTTGGTTTCGTTTAGTTGTGTGTGGTTAGCGGGGTGTGGTTTTGTTGTTAAGTTTGGTTTGGTTTGTGGTTGTTTTTCTCATCTTGATTGTCGTATGGGGTCAGTTTGTGTTGTGGTCTCTGTGGGTGTTTTTTGGGTAATTGTTGTTGTGGTATTTAGTGCTTCATGGTGAATTCTTTTGTTTGAGGTGTTAGGTGTATTTTAGTTGGGTGGGCACGTTTCGTGGGCAAGTGTGCTGTGCTGTTGGGCTGTTTCGTGGTGTGTTTATTTGCTGTGTTGGCGTTCATGGTCCCTCGTAGTGAGTCTTTCAATGTACTATCTCTAAGTTGTTGTGGGTATTTTTTGTTTTGTAGTCTGTGTTAGAATGATGTTTTGCTATGTTTTTTTTGGTTTGTGTGTTTGTCTTTGTGTTCGTCATGTGTTATTTCCACGTTGTGTTGGTGTCGTTTTTTTGTTACTGTTAGTGGTGTGGTGGGGGGGTGTTGTTTTTTTGTTTGTTTGGAGATTTCGGTGTAGGGTTAATATGTGTGTTTTGTTGTGTTATACCGACACGGCTGTGCGGTGTAGGGATCTTTTGCGTAAGTGTTTGTTGTGTGCTTAATCTCGTGCCTGGTTGGTATTTAGGTCTGTTAACGGTTTTGTTTTTTTTTTTGGAGGTGGGTGGTCGTTTTTTTCTGTGATGTTGCTTTCACTTGCCCTGGTGTTGAAAAGTTAGATCTGGTCTTCATCGTTTTGTTGTTTGTGGTTGCCACTGTCGAGCTATCGGTTTTTGTGTTTGTTTGTTCTGTTTGCTCGTGTTGTACTTGTGAGTTTTGCGATGGTTTAGTGTTTTTCTGTTTGTAATAATTGCCAATTGTTCAATTTTGGTATAGTGTAGTGCTATTTGTTGTGTTTTTTTTTTGTGGTGTGGTGTGCGTTTTTCTGCTTGTGTCTGTTGTGGGGGTCAGGGGTTTTGTTGTTGTTGATTATTTTTTTGTGTAGTGCGCGGTTTTTTTTGTGTTTGAGTTGTGTTGTGGTGTGTGGTGTGTAGTAGTTGTGGTTCAGTATGTTCTTGACAGTGGTGTGGTTATGGGTGTGATCTTGTGGGTTTGTTTGTTGTTTGTGTTTTTTGTTCTCTGTTGTTAGTGTTGTGTTTGTTCGTTTGGGTGTTGATGTGGTATGTGTACGTGTTTGTGTATTTGTTGTGTTGTTGATGTGTTCTGTGTTGTGTATAGATCGCTTGTTTGTTCTGTTTACGGACTCGTTCGTTTTTTGGTTTCTGGTTTTCGGTTGAAGTATTCGGTTTCGCTTTTTTCTTTTGATTGTGTGGTGGTTGGTGGGATTTGTTATGTGTGCATTAAGATCAATGCCCGGGAGTTTTTTTTTTTTTGATATGTTGTGTTTGGTCCTGTTTGGCTGGGGTGGTTTTTTGTGTTCTCTGGCTGTTCCGTGTCAGTTTTGTTTCCTGTTTGTTCGTTATGCTGTTTTTTGTTTTTGGTCTATGTTCTTGTGTTTGGTATGTTTGGTTGTTTTTTGTTCTTTGTTTGGTTATGTTTGTTGGTGTTTGTTGCTTGTGTTGTGTGTTGTGTGGTTGTGGGTGCCGGTGGTGTTAGTTTTTTTTTGTGTCTCTTACGTGTGTATTTATTTGTTTGCGAGGGGTGTTCGGGTGTTTGTTTTGTCGTGTGTTTTGTTTTCGTTGTTGTATGTTTTGTGGTAGTGTTGGGCTGTCGGTGTGGTGGTGTTAGTGGTGAGGTGTTGTTTGGGTGTTGTGCGTTTGGTTTGTTAAAGTTTTTGTGTCGTTGTGTGTACCTGTCGTTCTGCGTTCTTGTTATGTTAGTTTTTTGGTCGAGTGGTAGTTTTGGGGGTGGTTTGTTATTTATTGCGTTATTTTTGTTTGTCGTTTTAGATATTTTTCGTAGCTCGGTTATGTTGTTTTTCTATTAGATTTTCTTGTCAAAAGTAAAGTTGGTTCTTCTTGGTCGTTAGAAGTATTAACCTTGTATTCTTATGTTAAGTAGGGTTTGTGTGGTTGTGAGAGTGTGTGTTTGTGATTCTTTAGTTAGTGATTATCCTCGTGTCTGTGATTGAGCTTTCGTTGGGTTTTGTGTGTTTATATGTTGTATAGTTTTTGTTATTGTTTGGTTTGGTATTTGTGTGGAGCGTGAATTGTGTTTGTTTCCTTTGAGGTTGATAAATTATACAGTACACGGTGCCCTATTATTTACGCCAGTTAGTTACTACAATATATATTATTTACCATATATATTTTCAATATATCTATGAATTGTGATTTTCTTTCGCGTATAATCTTCAGTTCAGGTGAGCTGAAAATGTGAGTATGGGGTAAACATTTCAACAAACAAAATATTTTATTGTGAATGTAATTATTTCTTTCTCGACAATATTTGTTTTGACTTGACTGTTTTCGTTTCACCTTTTCTTTTAAATTGCATATATGAAAAATTCCAATTTCGCCTCAGTCAAAATATCCAAATAACTGATGATCATTTACGACGAAATGGGATTTTGTGTAAACACAGAAATTAACATTCACTTGTTTGTATAACAATTATAATAACTGTTTAATTCAAAATACTAAGAAGACAAATCATAAAAAACAGCTTGATATAACTTTATGTTTTGGAAGCACAAGAAATATAGATCTTAAAGAGTTAGAGAATTCTTAAGTCTAATTTTTTAGATCAATTTAAGCAATAGTGGAAATAATATGTATATTGGATACCTAAACTTCATAAAACCCGATATATGCAGAGGTACATCGAAGGATCCAGCAAATGTTCTACAAAACCTTTATCTTTACTTCTTACCAAGATATTGACAGCCGTTAAGGAGAAACTTCAGCAATCCTGTACAGTTGCTTATTCCAGAAGCGGTGTAAATCAGATGTGGATACTTAAAAATTCTAAACAACTTTAAAAAATTTGAAGGCACACAATTTTTCTCAAATTCAGTATCAAAACATACAATTATTCTACTCTTTACACAACTATTTCAAATACAAATTAACAGAAAGACTTTTTAGCATCGCAGACAATTGTTTTTCATTAAAGGTGATACCCCAAAATTTAAATATCTAGTGATTAGTTATCATGATACTTATTTTGTCAAACACCACTCCTATTCTACACATAAATACACTGAGGTTGATATAACAAACACACTGGAATTTCTAATAGACAATATATTTGTATTGTTCGAAGATGGGGTCTTTCAGGAAACAGTCGGCATTCCTATGGGAACCAATTATGTACCTTTATTGACCATAACCTGGGTCAACTAGGGGGCACTGAAGTTGGTAAAATTTCAACCAAATGTCGTAAGTAGTATCTCCTATTGAAGTCAATCTAAATTTGTGTAAAAAAGTCGTGCCCCTTTCGGTCTGATAAGGGGTCAATTGGGGGCGAAATGTAAAATTCTTCATGAAATGTTTTCTTTCGACATCAACCAAATCTGGCAGGTAACATCCCCATGCGCAGGTTTTCAAGTTTGTAAAAATTGTGTAAAATCATGTACTTCTTAAAAACTCTTCTCACGAAGTAGGTATGGATTGACTTCATATTTAGTACTGAGGCTCTTTGCGGAATAGACTACAAAGCTTGCGAACAAAAAAATATATATATCCAGACATAAATAGGACCACTTAAGGGTCGCTGAAATTGGTTAAAAATTTAATTTTGTCAGATTTCAACCAAATTTGGAAGATAGTATCTCCTAGTGAAGTCAATCTAAATTTGTGTAAAAAAGTGGCCGTGCAATCTTGGGGCCCCATAAGGGATAAAAAAGGCGGCAAAATGTAAAATTGTTCTTTAAATGTTTTTGTCATTTTCAATAATAGAAACGTAACTGGTGATGTCATGCCCGATAGGATTATATTTGAAGGAAGATGATGCACATGAACATGTGACGTTGTTATGTAGAAGATGGTTGATGTACGTATTTTCTGTGTATAAAATACATTTGTATGTACCTGTTTCTAGTAAGCATTGTATGATGTTTTGTATGATATTTAAATCAGCATTCTCCCATGCACGTGTCAGCTTTTTCTTACGATTAATAAACACTAACCCTCTTCTTGACCTAATTTCCGGTTAGCGGATGTTTTGCATTTTTGTTCAGCTATACTTTTGAACTGAAGTGTATATCTTAACCCTGGATCATATTTCGATGATTTTGTTTAGAACTTCTTATTATGCGATGTAAACTGAACAAATAAACTAGTTTTTCATTGCCATTTCCATTTAAGATATTATTTTATAATATTGTAGTTAACTATGCAAGCGTTATCTTACCTTAATATCATATTATTCATTTTAATTACAGCAATATATAAAGCCTAGCATGTTATATCGCTGCTTTCTTGTCAAGTATATTACATATTGTTTACTGTATTGATTTGTTTTTAATTTGAAATACAACAAACGACAGCATTAATGCATGCTGTTAATATGTCGTATTTATAATATCATAATTATTGGGTTTTTTTATTTTTTGTATACAACAATAATTCATCTGCATATTAAGATTCAGAATTGTAACTACTGGACGACTCAACAACCATCAACTGTCATAAATATTTTCTCATGAGTTTCATTTAATGCAGCTATTGTAACCTTCTCCCTTATTACAGATATCAATAACAGCGATGATCGTATAGTGTTTTATTTAGCAGATGCAGCATTGGTAACAATGTAACAGAGAGCAGTGGCGTTCTCTATATTGCTTTCAAATCGGTCACATTTACTTTTCGGTCTCTCTACTTTTGAAACCTTGATGCTTTTATAAGCAAACACCAAAGTTCCAGAAGCTTCTATACATCTGTGCAACATACAATTATAGAATTACTGGCAATTATTTTATCAAAATCGATCAAAACCTAATCTTTAATAATCTTTTAACTCCACCAAAATTAGTATAATTTTAATACATTATATTATTTAACATTGCAATCCATTGTTTACCAAGGATGATGATGACAGAAGTTGACATTTATAACTTCGCAGCTGCAATTGATGCTCTAAGTTGTAAAAATGTTGACAAGTTGATTATCCGAAACAGTATATTTAATTATCAAAGCTGATTTCAATTTGGAATTTGGAATTTCTATTATTCACTTTTATAATTATACCTAAATAACTATCAACATTATTTATGTAGCCGAATTACAAAATCACTTACTTTAGTGCCCGTATTTCCAAATTACATGTATGTACACAACATTTATTATTCCAAGGCACACCAATATCATCATTTATATAATTTCGTATAAAGTATTTTCTCCCGTACCTCATATTGTTACAAACGTCCCTATCCCCTGAAATTTTTACTAATTGTAAAAATTTCTTTACATAAATACTTTTTAAATTATAATAATTAACGTTTACATTTTATAAAATTCCCCATTGGTGTGACTTGGATTGTTTAAATACAATTTTACCTGGATCTTTACATAATCAATTCATATTATATCAATTTTATATTATATATCGTGACCTGGATATCTTGACTTGGATATTTAACGATCTCTTTTATGTACAATTCATGCTTTTGAATATGATTTCAATAATCATTTAACGTTTGTTTCACAATGTTCATATCAATTATTCAAAGTTCATTCCTCTCTTATTACTAATTATCGTCATAAGTAAAAGCAAAAGCTAAATATATGCATATAATAATACATGTGAACCGCATGCACTGATTCACATATTTAGTCAAGGTAATGTTTATGAGAAATGTTTATTTACAGTTTATCTTCAAAATTACTGGAATTATATGTTCACGGAAAGTCCTCCGTCTTGTAATTAAATGTCCACGGAAAATCCTCCGTCTTGTAATAATTGTTCACGGAAAATCCTCCGTCTTGTAATAAATGTTCACGGAAAGTCCTCCGTCCTGTGCACAAAAATCTGTTTCCAAGGGAAAATGTCCTCCTTTTGAATAAAAACCTTCCCGACTCCTCCTCGATTATATTTATTTGTGTATATTCACATTTCACTGTGATTATTGCAATATAAAATTTTAATTATTTCCATTTTCCAGTGAGTCGAATTTCTTTTCTTTCAGTTACTTGGTATAATGAAAACTAGTTCCAACAGTCTTGTTGATCGGGTTTCTCGATTGAAACCAATTGGTATCATCAATCTCGATATCTTCTATCGACGATCTTCCGTCAGCTAGTTTTTCTTGATTTACATCATCTGTTTCCTCCTTTTGATTCTGGTACAATTTATTTTCTGTATTGTCATTTTCCTCATTGTTACCGTTTTTAAATGTTTCACATGATTTCAATTCTGGGTACAGTTTTTCAAACTTGTTCCTTTTATCTGTTTCCATTATTTTTGTTCCTCTGCTTTCTTTGCTGTTATCTTTGCTATTATCTTTGCTGTTATTGGTCTGATTGTTTTCAGTTATTAAGTCCACGTTATATTTGTCCTTGAGGTACATTCTGCATAGTTTTATGTCTGGATAAGCGTGTGATTGTTGTTCAGTTCGTATGTCCTGGTTTTCATTATGTATGCCTGCTGTGTCTCTTGTACGTTGACTAACACGGTCTTGTATGTAACTAATAATGTCATTATCTGTAGTCCTTGTGCTTGTAATTGGCTGACTGTTTGGTTCTGATTCACTGTGTTTCTGGTGTGGTTGAAGGTTCTGATTCATGGGTGGAAGATTTGGAAGACTCAACTCCTCCTTTCCCCTATCACTTGACCATTTATTATCTTTATTTTTCCTTTTGACACAAGGTCCGAAACACCTACACCTACATTTATTTCTAATTCTTTATTTCTCCTGTTAAATGCTCTATTTGTCCTAACAAAAACATATTGTCTTACTCTGTGGTCTTAATGTAGTTGTTTTTGATACTCTTACTATGGATGTTATGTGAGTGTCATCTTCAAATTTGACATAGGTTCTCCCTATTCTCAAGCAACCTAAATCAAAGTATAATCTTACTCCATTCTGTCTTAACCAGTCCCTACCAAGGATAAAGTTTCTATTCAAACCATCCGTGACATAAAACTTGTGATTCATGGTCAATTTATTCATCGTAAATTTAATATTTACTGCACCTATAACATTAAGTGACTGACCATTCACTGCCCTGAGATTTGGTTTTTCATTAATAACCTTAATCTTGATTGGAAGATTTTGGAAGCACTTTTTACTAATTAATGAAACTTCTGCTCCTGTATCTACTAATGTTCTAAATTTTTGTTTTTGAATCCATAATACACATGAACTTGGATTTCCCGCCAATTGAATTTCATAATTTTTGTCAAATTTATTATTTGATTTATCTACCCTACTTTTTCCTAATTTGTTACTACAGCTCTTCTTACCGGCTTCCTTATAAGAAGAGCCTACTAGTTTTCCTGTTCCCTATATTGAGACCATTGTTGTCCTATTCGCTGGGTGTGGGTTTCCGAATTTTGTTCACTTACTACAGGTGGTGCAGGGAGCGCTAATTGCTTATTTGACTGAGATGTATGATCTTGCATTTGGGGTGTCGAAAGTGCTAGCATCTGAGGTGGCGCTGGTAGTGCTAACGTTTGATCGTTTGGCTGAGCATGTTGGTAGGTAAATTGTGGAGGTCGCAGGTTGTAATTTTGCCTAGTTTGATAGTTATTATGTGCAAATTGTTGAGTTCGAGGATTGAAATTTTGTCTATCTTGATAATTGTTATAATTTGTTCTACCCCTGCCACGATTAGATGGTGGTCCCTGATGATATTGCCAATACGGTACCCAATTTCGTGGATTGATTTTGCGATTAGGGCAGGTGACCAATCATGTGACATACCCAACATTCTGCACATAACACCCAATCTGGTACTGATTGTTGATTTTGCCTATTCTGACCTACTTGATTATTTCTTTGCATTTGATGTTTTGGCCGAAACATTTGTTGCTTTTGCTGTTTGTTTTTCTTTACATCTTTGAACTTGACCTGTTTACTCTTATCTATGGGGAATATTTGTATATCATCGTCACTGTCTGATTCGTCCGCGGCATTTACATCTATGTTTCTGGGACAATTTTGAGTGGTATGACCTTTCCTCATTTCTTACATAATTTATTTCTCAAATGATCAACTTCCATTGGCTGAATATCTCTATCATCTTTTTCTGTTTTTAATTGAACACATTTTGCGATACTAAAGTCAATGAAATTTGATCCCTGATATTTTGTTCACGCGTTGCTATTTTGACAGCGGCGTCTAAAGTTGCTGGTTCTTCCCTAATTAATTTCATTTTCAGATAATCAAATGTGAGACCCTTACAAAAGATATCTATCAATTGCTGTTCAATTAAGTCTTTTGTGTTTTTGTTTTTTCTTTGTTCTGATGTATAAACATCTTCAGATGCCTGAATTATTCTTTCGCCAAACATTTGAACTGACTCATCTGTTTTCTGTTGTAAATTTCGTAATTTTATTAACGCCTGTCGTTACTTCCCCGAACTTATCTTTTAACAATTTCTTGAGGTCCCCCCAACTAGGTAAATTTTCGTTACTTTTTTGTTCAACTAAATATCTCCTAATGAAATCTGCCACTGCCCCTGAACATGTTACCAAAGCTACACCCGGCATTTTCTGTATATCTAATTCTACTAAATTAGCATATCTTTCAATATCTGAAATCCACGCCTTGAAATCTGCCGGTTTACCCGAGAAATTTTTGATTACTTGGTGTATGGGTACTGGCATAGCACTAGCCATATTTGAAAACATTATTTTTCAAAACAGTTCTTTGTCTTCATTGTCATGTTTGTTGTCAGTTGCTTTAGGTCCTAACCCCCTGCTATCCTATAACACCCGTTTTCTGATTCACTATTGTATTTGTTTTCAGTTTTTACTTCTGATTGATTTAAACTTCTTTGTTTAGCTTCATCTAATTCTCGTTTAAACATATCATTTTCTATGTCCTCTAATTCTGTAGCCATGCTACTTAAGTTTATTTTACTATTCCTATCTGCCATTTTAGATAAATGTAATAGTCAAGTATATTTTTTTATAATTAGAGTTTTATTTCGAAATGTTATGTTTTATGTTTAACTAATTTTGTTAAAGTTAAATGATATTGCCAAAAATAAGTTTTGAGTTTTAATTATGTTTTAAACAATTCGAATTAAGTTTCAGAATATAGACTTTTAAAATTTTAACTAGTAAAAGTTAAAGTTTAGAATTTGTCAAAAAGAAAATTTTTACAAGTTATGGTCAAATAATAGTATACTAAGAGAAGTAAAAGTCTTACCTTTAATATCCAGGTCTGAACGGCGCCAAATCGATACCTGTAACCTTCTCCCTTATTACAGATATCAATAACAGCGATGATCGTATAGTGTTTTATTTAGCAGATGCAGCATTGGTAACAATGTAACAGAGAGCAGTGGCGTTCTCTATATTGCTTTCAAATCGGTCACATTTACTTTTCGGTCTCTCTACTTTTGAAACCTTGATGCTTTTATAAGCAAACACCAAAGTTCCAGAAGCTTCTATACATCTGTGCAACATACAATTATAGAATTACTGGCAATTATTTTATCAAAATCGATCAAAACCTAATCTTTAATAATCTTTTAACTCCACCAAAATTAGTATAATTTTAATACATTATATTATTTAACATTGCAATCCATTGTTTACCAAGGATGATGATGACAGAAGTTGACATTTATAACTTCGCAGCTGCAATTGATGCTCTAAGTTGTAAAAATGTTGACAAGTTGATTATCCGAAACAGTATATTTAATTATCAAAGCTGATTTCAATTTGGAATTTGAATTTCTATTATTCACAATTATACCTAAATAACTATCAACATTATTTATGTAGCCGAATTACAAAATCACTTACTTTAGCTGCCCGTATTTCCAAATTACATGTATGTACACAACATTTATTATTCCAAGGCACACCAATACAATCATTTATATAATTTCGTATAAAGTATTTTCTCCCGTACCTCATATTGTTACACTATCTCGTAGATTACTGAAACATTTTATATGTATATGCGCCATAAAAAAGATGAATTTTTGTGTGTGTCCTATTAAACCACACAGATATACACGCGTTTTAATCATGTAAATACAGTACTGGGTTTAGAATTAAATATCTCACTGATGGATTTTATGGTTTTTTAGATGCTGATAACTTATATTCCAGATTATTTCGAGATATTCACTATAAGTCCAGATTATTTTTGCTTCTCAAACCTTCAATCCCTGTTGATTGTCAATAAATAAAAATGAAATTATCAATTAAAGAGAAATAACTCAAAGAATGGCATTCTGATTTTACCAATAAAAATTAAAATTGTTATTTGTCTGTATGCAAATAATTTTGATGTAATGAATTTTTCTCCTGCTGTAAAACAATCCTGTTCTACTTATGGCAACAAAGTCAGGTTTGTTGATCAGCGTATATGAAAATCAAACACATGAATCTAGATACACTATTTTTCGTTCAAACAAATTCAAATTTTAAAACGCAAACAAAACGCAAACAAAATATTCATGACATTTGATAGTTTGTGAGCCGTCTATACCAATAGTGACGAGAATTTATTCCTCACATACTTTATTTATCCTTGACTGTGGACTCGCAGCTTGTGTGACCGATCAACCTTACATGGTACTTGACTTCGCCTCAAGATTTCTGTGTTTGTCCAATATTCACTGGACTTGTATATTGTATCCTAGACATCCTATTGATGACACTAAAGTAACATTCCATTTTTGTCGAACATGCTGAAAGCAATCTTGTATATCCATTTCTCCCACCTTACCTCATATCACAATTTTGGTAGCCGCTCAAAAATTGTCGTCGATCAGAACCAGGATGGGAACACTACGACATTCAAATTGTAACAACTAATGGCCGGACATGTCAGAAATGGAAAGATGACACACTCCATTAACATGGATTTACTTCGTCCTTGGGTAATCATAATAACGCATGTCGAAATCCTGATAGAGAACAAGGAGGACCTTGGTGTTACACAACAAATCCCGATTTACGTTGGGAATATTGTAGTGTTCACTTTTGTGGTAAGTATAAACAAGTGGGTCTAAATCGCTCACCTGACCACCATCAACAAATGTGAAAAGAAAGATATTTATGTTAAACACAAAAATGGATATTCAATATGTTGTTGGCATTTAGTTTACACAGGAGAATTACGAAGGGCCCCTACGTTAGCCATTTTTTCTAATCTTGAATCCTTCCCTGGGCACAAAAACAGCAACTCTTGTAGAGAAACATGGACACTTCTTCTCTGCCAAATTTCGTAGAAGTATACCGAAAGTTGCTATAGAAGTTATCGGGATGAAAAATTTGCATTTGTGCACGCATTTTATTTTCCCGCTAAATAAATGAACAAAACACACTTTGAATTGAGATAGTAGTACAGGAAAAATAAAAAAAGCCTGTCAATGATTAATTTTCTACCGGAATCATACATCCATTTAGATCACTCAAATAGAAGTAATTTTTCAATTGATGCAAATGTTCATGAGAAGATAAGTGCTTTATAGGGCATATTTCGCCCCCACCCTAGACCTACCCTTGAAACGATGTGGCCGAAAAAGCAAATATGGCGGAAGATATTGAATACTTGCTTCCTTTAGAATTACTTCAAAATCCCTTCAATGGTTGAAGTTGAGAATGCGAAACGTATACGGACGGACGGATGACAGACGATGGGCGTGGAGATGATTGTAACAAACAACGACTTCTTTCTCTTTATATTTAATTTAATCTCAAATTTAACATGAAGTCAAAATGTTTTAAAACCATACACGCATATAATTCCTCTTTGTAGAACAACCAATCTGAAGTCCTTGTTCTGCCATTTATAAGATAAAAGTAAAGGAAAATGTATTATTTAGAAACTGGTTTTGATTTTTAAATAGTTTCGTAAACCTGTCATATAGGCCACAACAATTGGATTTTTAATTCGTTATTAATCACCGCACCTGATTTTCAGAAAATATTTTTTTATTTTACCGCACCATTTTCCAGAGTACTGACGAGAAATTGTTTCTAAGATTCGGGTTTGAAATTTCCATTTTTCTTATGATTTTAATAATTAACCATTTGATTCCGTTTGTCACAATGGCTATTTACGAAGTATCTGTGCTGTATATCACCAAATTAATCAAACCAACACGAGTCTTAAGTCTCAAAAGAAAAGATATTCAAAGTATCAGAAAATCTTATTTCTGGAACAAGATTATGGATAATGGTTTTCAAGCCGATTAAGCTGCATCTATCTGTTCAGTTGTATATAATCCGAAGAAATTGACTACAGATATACCAAGGTAAAGTGGCACATCCTGGTTCTCTCAAAAACCTAAACAATAATTAAAATTTTTTACAAGATAACAACTATGATTGGCCATGGTATTTATTTTATTTCTCGATAAAATGGTTAGGTTCCTTAGACACGCCCACTTCCGGAAATGTTCTCTGATGTCGTATCAGCATATCGTACAAAGTCAAATGGATGAAGCTCCCAAGCATTCTAATTTCACTTTAAGCTCCCACAATTTGTCGGAAGGACTTCTGTTTAATACTTCATATACCAACTGTATCTTTCTCTAAATAGAAAAATCTCTTTCCACAAACAGCCCTTGTTCTATTGTGTGTCGTCTCCACTGATTCACTTTGGCTGACTAACATGTTAGGGTTGGACAAACGACAGTAGCGGATAAATTCTTCCGCTTTCATGGTTTTATTCAGTTGAAATTCTTAGTTAAAAATTAAGACATGAAGCCAATTTATTCTTGTCTTGAATTGTGTGTATCGCCTCAAACCATATTATTTCTCAAAAAATTGCAAAATTATGAGAGTTAATTCTTAAATATTGGGTGTAACGATAAAACATATTGCCTGGCATGGACTCCATGCATTACTTAATACTATTACGTCGGCGAGTAGCCTGTCAAACCTGTTATGATTTAGTTTAGACTCTTTGTGTTTGTATATATGTGCAAATTTACATTGGTAGACATATACTGTTTCTGTCAGCAGTCCGACGTAGGCTACTACGACTACAGTAAGTTGACAATTTATTTTCAGCGTCATTGGCATATATTTCAGTTATGCATTTTATGTAACTGGAAATTTAATACAGTCAAATTATCCGGATTTTGTTATATACATATGGCTGCCTGACATATTTATATAATCCAATCCCGAAAACATAAACTGATGAACATGAAGTCATTTCAGTAGTTTCCCCAATATCTAAATCCAGATGTGATGGATTCACTAAAACATTCAATTTGTCTCATATATTTGCTTTTCTGTGTGTTCACACAAGTTTTTGTGGTAAATTACACAATTTGTGAGTGTCTCAGTTGAATTTGGAAAACATATTGTAAAACCAACCTTTATATTTTGTTGCCAGTTCACGAAAATATAGTTAATGATTACATTGGCTATCCCCCAAAGCCAACCCAAAAATGTTCTTCAATGTTTATATTATTGCTGATCTTGGCAATATGGTGTAATATTTTGCTACGATACCAGTCTGTAGGAGTGTCAATGGAGAAAGCATAGATTGTACATATATATTTTAACTAGGTATACATCTTTGGTAGCTCTGCTTAGTTAAAATTCCAAAACAATATTAAAAGTTAATGGGAAACAAGTCATTGAAAGAAAGGTTTTTTTCATAGTTATGCACCAAATAAACAGAAATATACAAAATGTATTGTGAATAAAACATTTTCAATAACATTGTCAATGAAATAAGCACAACAAATTTTTATCTTCTGATAAAGCTGGATCAACATCATTTATCTTTAATGCACACAAAGTTTGCACTAACTTTATTTCAAATCAGTTTTGTGACACAATATGCATGTTAATTCGTTACCGTTTTAACAATAATATTGTTTGATCAAACAATTTTAACATAGACACATGCAAAAATAAACATTTCACATCATTGGTGAGTTTCACATTTGGAGTAATGCAGTATCACTGATGTATTTTCAACTATTTTTACAAGTTTTTATTTCCTTTTTACATAAATCATCTTTATTTGTTAAAATTTGTTTAAATTTTGCGTTTACTTACGGCAATTTAGGAACCCTCTCCTTAATAAAAGGTTAAATTTCGCTTAATTAATAATACACTTGTCATTTTGATTTTACTTACAGAAAATGGAAATAGTCATAACGTTAAAAATGTTTTTTCGTACCATATTTATACACCTTCGTCCCTTGATTTTTATTTTGAAGAATTTTAAAATTAAAAATAAAATTCTGATCAATTATATCATGATTTACACACCCTAAAACAAACAAAAATACAAATTAAACTATTGAGGCCTTATTTCACATGACTGACCATGGTTTGAAACTAGTTTTGGTTTCCCACTGACCACTTATAGTTGCAATGAGACCGACCAAACAACCTCCGAAGGTGGTTTCAGTGGTTTACAAGCAGATTAAAGCCTGAAAAGATGGTGGTAAATACGCAGTAGTTGTCTCTAGTTTTGTGAGTTAAAGTTGATGAATTTCCAAAATTCCTAAAATCATGGACTGATCGTGGTCAAACCACAATTAAAACCAATTAGCATCACGCACTGCCTGACGAATTATGGAAGAGAATCCCTTTTTATTTATGTCGATCATAAGTAATACTTTGACCAATATCAGTACCCCACTGGTTGAAACATAAAAGTCGACATGGAATAAAATACATCCGACATTTTTATTTTGCTGACATCTATGTATCTTATCTCCCTTTAAAATCCAAAATAGTTCATATTGTTATTTACCAATGTGTAGGTTTCACTTTATTATATCGCCGCGAAGTTATGAGACAGGTAGATAAATTGCTGTAGCATACTGTGCTTTATTTATCAAATTTGGAAAATATACACTAAAAAGATGGGATAAGGTTGAAAATTAAACAAAATATACACTAAAAAATCAGAATTTGTGACCAAGGCTGACTTTTGTATTTTTCAGAAACACTTGCAAGAGAATGTTGTCTTTCAGAAGAGTGCGATTCATATTTTGGAAAGGTGACCGTGACAACCACTGGGAAAGTTTGACCGCGGTGGGACACACATATTCCGCACTCACATAGCTATACAAACATTTCGGCCGAGGAAAATTATTGTCGTAATCTATATTCTTCCCGTACAGATCCGTGGTGCTATACCACAGATCCAGGAAAGGAATGGGACTATTGTACAGTGTCCGGTTGCTGAGGCATATTTCCGTTCCACAAAGTTCATAACTGCATAGTAGTATGTGTTCTTTTCCTCAGTACAATACAGACGAAATTTTCACATTTATACTGTAATTTTATCAGTGTCTATGTAAGGCATAGACATGGCAAGATTTGGTATTAATTACATATTTGGTAGTGAAATATCAGGTTTAATCAATTCACAGAGTGAAAAAGACTCCATGCAAACTTATGTAAACTGTTATTTCACTCCGTCAGTCAAAATAACTTTCAATTTTTTATTTCTTTGATGAGAAATTATTTAATAAATAGCCATTTGTATTAAACCGTAGCCTATGTCATTTTAAGCGCTCCCCTGTGGTGTAAAGATGACGCAGGAAGTGAAAGAAGCAAAAATGTTTAGCATATAAAGATATACAAAAAAGTCACCAGGACTTTAATTGTCAGATCATCGCTTTTGGGAGTTATTTCCCCTTTAATACGATTTCTGATGTTTTGAAAATGGAATTTGTCAATAAACAGACCACTAAGAGTGCTTGAATTACAAAAGGTACAGCTGTATACAAGTGGCTTAATAAGTGTGCGTGTGTGTGTGAGTGTATGTGTGTGTGTGTGTGTGTGTGTGTGTGTGTGTGTGTGTGTGTGTGTGTGTGGTCAAATTTGAGACATTTTCGACTTCTCAAGTACCAGTGTACTAGTTCTAATCAAACTTGACAGGTAATTTTTCTCAGGTGACCGTTTAAGCCCATGGGGCCTCTTGCTTACAACTATCTATATAGTAATTTTTTGTTTTTATCTTTAAAAGTTTTGGCAACAAAAGGACAAGGCGATGTACACCACCGTTTTCATGATCACAACCCGTTCTTTCCTCTACATGACCATGGATCCAATTGAAACCAAATGTTATATAAATATGTCAAGTCTTACATGCTTGCATTGCATTGTCACTTTCCTATCCTTTGGTTGAAAACTGGTGTAAGTTTAACATTTAACACTTAATGCGATATATTAAAACTTTTTTCTCAGGAACCATAGATTTTTAAAATTAAATTGTTTATCTATTATATAAACCCATTTTACATCTAACCCCGGGTCAGGATAAGATATTAACATGATATGGTATATTCCTAATTTTTGTATTTCCAAAACCTGGAATTACAGTATAAGAGTTATGTACATCTTTCAAAGATGTAAAGTTAACATTTTTATCATCAGTGTAATCATTATTACATGCATTATACAAATATGTTTTTGTATTTCAAAGCAGGAATTAGAGACATAGAGAATTGATGGTGTTGAGAAGAGAGAAATATTACATATTTTGCTGTATGATTATTATATTTCCTGATGATTTGTCAAGCAGTCATTTTGCATTTGAATATTCTAAATGCAAGAAATGGAAATAAATTCAATTAAAAAATTACCATCTTTTTCAAAGTGAAAACTTATTAGGATGTGTTTCCATTTAATTTTAAATATTAATATCATGCACAGTATATTCAAAATATTTTGCAACCATTCAACAATCTAAATTGGTGGAGAGCCGGCCTGGCTCAAGTCGGTAGAGAGGTCGTGAGTTCGAGTCCCGCCGGCGGCAGGTTGGTTTCCTGTCTTTCGGATGAGACAGTAAAAACTGGAGGTCACAGTAGGTGTCAGCACGTTAAAGAACCCTCACTGCTCAATGGCCGAACGTGCCGAGCATAGACCAAAATTTGAAGCCCTTCACCGTTATTTGGTGACGTCTCCATTTGCGTAAAATATTCTTGAGTGGGACGGTAAACAACAGTAAACACAGCAAACAAACTAAATTACTGGAAGGTAAGTTATACAGAAGATACATACATGTAATATATAAAATAAAGATGAGTGTTTATATAATGTTTGACATGTTTATAGCTGTTTGTAACTTTCACATAAAATTCAAAGTCAGTGATGGATTTCTTCATGTAAAGTAATAAATATATACAAGTCATTTCATATTTATAAACTTTTAATGGGATGTAAGATATTAGTTCATTTAAGAATAAAGTTCTGTTATTCGTATCAAAAATGAATCTAATTATAATATGATTCCACTTTATGTTAAAATCTAAAATTACAGATATTTTATACCATAATTCTTCAACATTATCACACTCAAAAATCAAATGTTTTATGTTTTCGATGTTATTTTTACAGTAGTCACAATATTGTGAACTTATAACTATACATCGCCATATATATCGCAAATATCTTGTTTGTTACGCGCTCACATAATGTTGTTACTCTCATACCCGTTGGTTGATAAATTAGGCTACTTCGGGATATTAAATTTGATATCGGACCATAATTATGAGAAGTAAATACACATGTCTTTTTCCAAGAACCACTCAACAAAGTGATTACCAATATTTCAGATATGTTGATTGCTATTACCATAATTGTAGTGCTGTTTTTATGTACATTGATATAAAAGATTCCATCGGGGGCTTACTTTACAAGTGAACACGATCTGAAATACATGAATAAAAACTTGTTAAGAACCATGAAGTTTGTTTTTGTTTTGATTATTGTTGTTTAATGTCCCACTCAAGAATATTTCACTCATATGGAGACGTAACCAAATACTTTCCTAAGAGGGGAATTTCATTGTTAAACATGATTCGTATCGACCATGAAACAACCTTAGTTATGATTTCAAGCATTCAGCAACGTAACCTGTGTGACATGATCACTGGAAAATGATATCTGTAATAGATTAAAATATATCTCAATGTCACAGAGACAGAAGTTCAGTGTGATATGGATGACGCACTTGCAAGAAAGAGAACAAGGAATTAAAAAATATAGAACCGATAAAGGTGTAGGAGCTAGAATACGAAATTACAAGATGGAAACGACGAATGTAAACTAAGACAATATACGTATCAAGTAAGTATATAATAAACACTGAAACAGTAATTAAAAATTCACTGAATTAATACTTGGTAGCAGTCCTCTAGTGAGTTGCGGGTGATAGTACAGAAGTCTTTGTATTTTTTTTTTTTTTTTTTTTGGAAATCATACATAAATAAGATGTTCCGAGTCGGATACAAGCAAAGAAATATCTTTAAAACAGTATAGACCAAAGTCACTAGCAGATATGACTTTCTTGAAGTACTATAAACACAATACCAGTTATAATGCTCAAGACGGTCGTTTCTGTCAATTAGATTTCATCAGTTGAACTCCAATTTTAAAAGTATAAATATTTTCTAAAGAGATAGCCGAAATCCGTCTAAGAGTAACCACTGTAAAAAGATGACTATTTTAGCTTTGGAAAACTTTGGAATATAAACGATGGGTTTTTTTTATTCAAGAACTTAAAATCATAGGATATTCAGTAAAACCCATAAACAACTTAATTTTGACTTGTTTTGTTAGGTATCCAAAAACAGAAAAGAAATGCAATTCGTTTATACTAAAGGGATGTTATTTATTGTACAAATAGTAATTTCACTTCATCAGTGTATCGTTAGTGCAGCAAAGGGGTAAAGACACGCAAACTGTATACGAGTGTCAGCAAAGAAAGTTCCTCTGGAGGATCCACTGGTGAATTCCCTGAATGTGCACGTGAATGTCATTACAACAACAACTGTAATACTTTCGACTTCAACACAAAACATGGGATGTGTAACCTGTACAAAGATTACCAAGACTCCAGCATAGACACAGTACACGGTGCCCTATTATCATAGTAACTATTTTGTTTCCACTATATAATCTGGTTGTATAAACAAATTGGTATTTTCTTTAACTGAGAAGATAGTATCAAGCTATAGTGTGATGTCGATACAATATGGGTAAAATCACTGGCTGGCTAAAGTATTTTAATCACAATAATTTATCACAAACCAATGCTTCAACTTACGTACGCCAAACCCGTTTTTCTGCCATGGATAAATTTAACATAAATAGAAAATTAAAGATTCCGGAGGAAAACGCGTTTGTTTTTTATTCAGTCATATCTGAAATTAAACGACTAGGAATAAATCTGAATAAGGTTATCGATGTAGAGGTACGTTGTCACAGTAGGTGTCGGTACGTTAAAGAACCCTCACTGTTCAGTGACCGTAAGTGCCCAGCATTGGCCAAACTTTGAAGCCCCTCACCGACATTTGGTGACGTCTCCATATGAGTGAAATATTCTTGAGTTATACATTATACAACAACAAACAAACAAACAGATGTGCGTCGGACGCATTTATAGCGGCGAACAAGAAACAATAGATCGGGCGGCGACCTGAAAAGGGAAGGGTTTGGGAAATATTCTTCCGATAACAGAAAAAGGTAATTTTAAACTACATGTAAAACCCTGCTATTCAATGCATCTAAAACTAAATGATCGCCAATAATATCGGTTATATAATTATCAAATTTCTTCGAATTTTCTAGTCAACTTTGCAATAAATAAAATCTAGATATGAATTTTAATTTCTGATACAATATCTAAATATACTACCTCTGTTATACAGACTTATAATTACTACATGTACATAAAGTAATAATTTGTGTGAACAATAGGGGATACATATCTCGCCGCTCAAATGGTCGCAAAACCCCTGACTAAGGGGACTACCATTTGATTTTGAGGGGGAGGTCCAGCAAATTTTGTCATTTTCATACTGTCGCAGGGCAGAATATTTATTTTCAGGCAGACAGATTAATTTTCTTCTTCAGTTTCGCTATTGTTATGTGGTCAGAAATGTTATATAATATATAGAGGCGTATCTAGAATTTTTAAAGGGGCGTAATATAAGTACACACTTTTCAAAAGTGTTATGAAATACAATATCTTGCTGTAAATTGTGAGCCAGGATTGTGACAAGGAAGGTAACTTGAATATTGGTGTTATTAGATTTAAATAGTGATTTACAGACCACAAAATAGCACCTGAGCGATCGTTCAGTGGGTTACAATAATTTATAATAATGTAATGGCAGTGAAGACCAAAAGCATAACTGCTAAATTTAATTTATTATTCAAAGTTTACATCAACAAAATATACTTTGATAGATTTATATCCGTTATATCATTTTGAATTGCGTCATATTTCTTTCACAATCAGGTGATTAATGGTATTCATTAATTGAATAGGAATCTGACACTTGTACTTGCTATGAATAAGAACAATAATTCCTTCAATTCAGTTTTAGTTTTTTTTTACTTTAAAAGGAATGTGGAATTTCTTATTTGTTAAATTATCTTCATCATACTTAAATTTGAAGGGAAGGTTATTTAAATGAAATTTATGAATGATAACTATGCATTAGGCAACTCAGGGGATCTGATAGTTTTCAAAAATTGATATAAAGTACTTGTAGAAATTATTATATACATACCAGTTTTTCATTTTTACAAAATTTCAAGTTCATGAGTTCAAAGGTCAAGGTCAACAAAAGAACAGAAGACTGAATGTCAATTTTCTCAAACACTATTGACATAAACTACCCCCCAAACTGTCCTTACTTAATGGTTTCACACACTACCCAAAAAGCACGAGCAAAAATACTCAAGAAATAATGGTACACATCATTCTTTTCAAAGGTGTTAGAAAAAACTTGGAAGATTATTCGGTAAGTTTTATAGCATGAAACCCAACACTAGTATTTTTCCTAGACAAAACATTTTGTAATTTCTATTGTATGTACCAGTTAAAATGTCACTACACATGTAAACACATACAAACTTACCACCACTTAATACAGTGATGGAGAAATTCAAAAACTTGACAGCACATCAAGTGTTTGTTTGTTTGTTTATTGTTGTTTAACGTCCCACTCGAGAATATTTCACTCATATGGAGACGTCACCAAATGCCGGTGAAGGGCTTCAAATTTTGGCCTATGCTCGGCACTTACGGCCATTGAGCAGTAGGGTTCTTTAACGTGCCAACAGCTACTGTGACACGGGACCTCCAGCTTTTACTGTCTCATCCGAAAGACAGGAAACCAACCTGTCGCCGGCGGGACTCGAACTCACGACCTCACGATCCAAAGTCGAGCGCGCTACCGACTGAGCCAGGCCAGCTCGCACATCAAGTGTCTGTGATACAGAGACCTGGGATAATAATAGCAATACACCCATAGATACAGAAATTCAGGATAAAGCCGAAATAATGCCCCATTTTCAATGCAAAATCAATGAATTTTCCTCAATCTGCCATTAAAATTCACAATTGAACTCAAATGACAATGAATTTGAAGAGATTATTGTATTTTCAAACAGTTTTGTTAACTTCTAAATTTCCCAATTTCCCCATTCCCAAAGGAGTGTGGAAAATTCCTGAAAATACTGATACTGATAATCCCACACATAATGTGCGTTTACCTGGGAAACGTATAAATTGCAAATTAAGTTGGAAGAAAAAACTTACATGCCGTCGCCCAGAGTAGAGACCATATTTCCCATGATACAAATGAAATAACAATGACGATAATATGAATGCATTAGTGACCCTCACACAAACTGTGCATAGTTTCCATGACGATTATCGCATACTGTACTCAAAAGTTAATGGCAGAGGAGATGTGGACACATCTGATTACCATGAAACATTGGACCAAGTATCAGTTGATATATCACAAGCATAAGCAGTTTGGTTACGTATAGTAGGGTAGTGAAATATAAAGTGAATAGTTATTAAATTAGAAGGTCGGAGCAAATGTGCTTTACTTATTTTATTTTATTACTATTACTATTTTGCAGGATTATTTACTTTAGCTTCATTCTCGCTCTGGTATTGGGATGCAACATTCAGCCAAAACTGACAATTGTGTTACCAAATTTGGTTTTTCAATATTAATGTGTGATAGTGCTAGCAAATATGCCACTCTTTGCATATACTTTGCTTATGTCACTTAAGAAATCAAAATCCTTTATGGGGTGGGCCATTGCTTTTATATTATAAAGAATTATATATTATTTACGCAGATCAGAATTCTCGAATTTTGGAAACGAATTGACCACGCTTTTAAACAAACCTCGGGACTCCAAAATAAATATATTTACTTGTATTATATTTTTTCCAGGCTACATTTACAAAGCTCAACAGGGGTCCATCTAGGGGTGACTCTGGATACAATTAAGATGGAGGCTTGTCTACCTCAGGAAAAGTTGCATACGATTTGTGACAATATGAATGTTTTCCTGACGAAATATTTATATACCAAAAGAGAGTTATTAACGTACTCCTAACACCAAAACAAAGAATGATTTTCTCCAATGATAATTCAATAAAAACTCATAAACATTCATCCCGTACGCACTCCTTTGTGTGATAAGTCCATACTTCGCTAAAAATAAAATTATGTCATAGATGCATGATTAAAGTTTGTTATTTTTTATGAATTTTTAAAACTGCAAAAAGAAGGGGGCATTTATTTTTTCACACTCTCAGCTTGTTCATCAAACCGCTGAAGGGATTTTGACAAAACTTTAAAGGAAGCAAGTACCCAAGTTCCCCATCCAACATTTTTTTACCAGATCGACTCGGAGGTGCGTCCAGGGTGGGACAAAATAGGTCTCAGGTAGCACCTGTCTTTAGAAATTTTCTCCAGAAATGCTGCAATGATTGAAAAAACTAATTGCATCTAAGTGATTTACATTGATGCATGATTCGATTTCCCGTTTTGGGAATAAATAGGAATATACATCTTTTCTGACTGTCATTTTCATTCATTTTTAAGTTCTTTCACTTCCAAGGAATGTTATAATATTTTTTTCAGTTTAAACATATTTTATTCAATTTAGAATTTTTTATATAACTACATAAATTGACAGTAAATAAAGGTATTACGGATTTGAAAAGAAGCGTAACGCTTATGTAAATTCATCTCCCTAGATACAAATTATTTAGTCGGAGATATATTAAGTATTTGCCCGGTAGACTATACATATATAAATTGATGTTTGGATAAATAGAAGAAAATAAAGGAAAAAAATTTAAATTGAGATTCCCATATTTGTGAGATACCAACAAAGTTCAGGTGAGTGATGTGGCCCATGGGCTTCCTGTTATGCATTTCCATGAAGTATTATACACTAGTCAGAGTGTAGATAAAGTCTATGCATTTACAGTTGAGGAACGTGTATGTAAGTTTGAGATATTCATTGTGCACTTATTTTTATTTTTTCATTTTGTTTTGTACATTCTTATAGGAATATGAGAAGAAATTGAGAAGGCAAGGAAACTGCCTACAACCAGCAGAATCTGGAACTAAGATCATCACAGATATCATGGATAGATCAGCTTTCTATACAAAATGGAACACAATATTACAGCAGTATTCAATACAGATGGAGTAAAATTTGTATTGATCTTCAAAAACTGAACTATTGCCAATGTTTTTAGCAATTAATGAACTTTGCCCATCCAAACAATTTATAAGAAACAACATCATACTTGCAAGCTTATGGCAGGGAAAAAGAAAACGCCCTTTTGAGAATTCTTCAACGTATTTCAACAAATTCCAGGACCAGGTTCCCAAGCCATACTTATGACAATGTTATGTTACATATGCAAACTGGTTCAGTAATGAACAGGTCAAAAGGTTTCAAAGGAACATCTGTGCTAACCGAGCTCCAGGAATTTGATATTGTAATCGGAATGGTTCCAGACTATACTGTGCTCAGCAGCCGAGCGGGGTAACAATTTAGGTTTTACTTAGCAAATGGTTTTCTCAATCAAATAGTCATGCAAATTATTTCATTGGCACACACCTGTCAATTTCTGAAAAATGCAAAATATCAAGCCACTATATTCAAAAGAAACACTTCCACATGACCTGGAGAAGAATTTCCTGCACTTCTTGCCTGGAGAACACCTGGAAAATTTGACATTTTTGTCAGATGGTATTTATATGCTATTTGGAGACGAAAGAAGTCCTCAAACACTGTCAAATGCCAGAGATTTATAGGACCAGTTTTATGCATCATTTCAGCGATTGTATGGAGATGGATCATGTGGACTTAATGTTCATAACATCGGTGTACACCTGTCATCATGTGTAAAGCTTTGGGGACCTTTTTGGGGTTGGAGTTGTTTCCCATTTGAGGATTCTAATGCAGTTCTTTTACAAGCAGTGCATGGTACAGGTCTTGTCCTGAAACAAGTGCTGAACTACATGAACGTTGTTCATGTATTAGAAGAAAACAAAATACTATTGGACAATTACATATGAAGCCAGTAATGGTCAGGTTGCAGGTGCTTTGAAATAGCTTGACAATTTGGATGAGAATATCCAGCAACAGCTTCAACAATTATACAACAACCTGGGCAGTTTGATGCAAATAAATCGTTTCATCGTAAACAACAAGAAATTTTACTCAATACAGTAGAATACACAAAAGGATCTGTAGCGCTATCATTTATGGGAATTATGAAATCGGTGCAATTGAATATTTTGTGCTTGTAATGACCAGCTTTATGGAGTTGTGAGAAAGTTTGTTAGGATTTCACAAGCTGAAGAACATGTTGTGTCAAGTCACGTCACTTGATTGCTGTGAAGAAATCAATCACTTAGGAATTGGTAGATGTTAGTGTTAGTATTTTTAAATATCAAGACAGTTTTAGTGTTTTTAAATGCTAATATAAATATGATTAATTGTGTTCTAACTTATGTTTAAATAAAATTCTGGTATTACCTGATATCAATTCATCAAATGAAATGATACATTGTACTAATATTATAACACCTGGTCATGCAATGTTTTGTAAATATTGTTTGTACTTTATCAAAATATTATCATTTTTTAATTACATGTACTTTTATATATTAATTCACATGACTGATGCAGTTTATGTGGAGAGTGGATGCAAAAAGTTGAAATGTTGAACTATTCAATGCAGTTAACTTTTTAACTCTTCACAATAGAGTAAAACAAACATCAGAAACGAATTCAGCACATGCTGTTCCATACGAGTGCCAAGTTTCAATGTCTACAAATAAAAATATTATGAGAAAAATTGGGGTGATACTAAATGAAAAACTTCAAAGAACTTTAAGGGAACCTAAGTTGTATTTACTTAGAACCTATGAACTCAATACAAACAACTTACATTTATGTACTTTTATAGACAAAAACCTTGAATTACATAGATTTATAATAGGCTGAAATAATATAAGTTAGGCTAGATAAATGGCAGACTGAAATAACATAAGTTAGGCTAGATTTATGGCAGACTGAAATAATATAATTTAGGCTAGATGTATGTTAGACTGAAATAATATAAGTAAGGCTAGATTTATGATAGACTGAAATAATATAATTTAGGCTAGATGTATGTTAGACTGAAATAATATAAGTTAGGTTAGATATATGATCGACTGAAATAATATAAGTTAGGCTAGATTTATGATAGACTGAAATAATATAAGTTAGGCTATTTATAGACGCACTTCCCCGTTGTTTTTCTTTGTTTTGATCAAACTCTTGTTCCGAATTTCTGTTAAACTTTTTATCTAATTAATTTTTGTTGAATTATTTATTTTTTTAAATTCATTTATCATATTATATTCGTCGTTTTTATACCTGTCATTTCTTAGATATATGACCGAGTCATCGTTTCCAGATGACATCGCCTACTGTGATTCTAGTGGATCAAGCATATAAAAACCTCAACAATTCCATTGTTATATACATATTAATACTGTAAAATTTGTAATATTTAGATTCCCTGTGATATAAAGATTACAATTCGGCTATTTATGCATAGACAAAATCACAAATAGTGAAAATAAAGATAGAGTTCTTTAGGGTTCTTTAGAGTTGTTCATTTAGGGTCACCAGAAAAATTGTGATAAATGTATCAAAGACAGTTCTGTAAATGAGCACTGAAGTTCAATATTGAAACTGGGCAAAATTGTTTGCAAAAAGGTCAAACTTTTAAACTTTGAACTTGCATAATTTGAGTTACAGACAAGCTTTCTAAAATTACTAAAGACCACTCAGAGAGAGAGAGAGAGAGAGAGAGAGAGAGAGAGAGAGAGAGAGAGAGAGAGAGAGAGAGAGAGAGAGAGAGAGAGAGAGAGAGAGAGAGAGAGAGAAAGCATGTTTATACATCTTGAGATAAACAGAGTCGTACACCAGTCAAATGATGTGTGTAACTGGTACATGTCTAGAATTATGTAAGATCAATCAGAGTCCCTGCTACCATTAACGGTCTCTACAAAGTCCTTGCTGCCATTAACGATCTCTACAAAGTCCCTGCCGCCATTAACGGTCTCTACAAAGTTCCTGGCGCCATTAACGATCTCTACAAAGACCTGCCACCATTAACGATCTCTACAAATCCCTGCCGCCATTAACGGTCTCTACAAAGTCCCTGCCGCCATTACACGGTCTCTACAAAGTCCCTGCCGCCATTAACGGTCTCTACAAAGTCCCTGCCGCCATTAACGATCTCTACAAAGTCCCTGCAGCAATTAACGGTCTCTACAAAGTCCCTGCTACTATTAACGATCTCTACAAAGTCCCGGCCGCCATTAACGATCTCTATAGTGTCCCAGCCGCCATTAACGACCTCTACAAAGTCCCTGCTACTATTAACTATCTTTACAAAGTCCCTGCCGCCATTAACGATCTCTACAAAGTCCCTGCCGCCATTAACGGTCTCTACAAAGTCCCTGCCGCCATTAACGGTCTCTACAAAGTCCCTGCCGCCATTAACGATCTCTACAAAGTCCCTGCAGCAATTAACGATCTCTACAAAGTCCCTGCCGCCATTAACGATCTCTACAAATCCCTGCCGCCATTAACGATCTCTACAAAGTCCCAGCCGCCATTAACGACCTCTACAAAGTCCCTGCTACTATTAACTATCTTTACAAAGTCCCTGCCGCCATTAACGGTCTCTACAAAGTCCCTGCCGCCATTAACGATTTGTACAAAGTCCCTGCCGCCATTAACGATCTCTACAAATCCCTGCCGCCATTAACGATCTCTACAAAGTCCCTGCCGCCATTAACGGTCTCTACAAACTACCTGCCGCCATTAACGATCTCTACAAAGTCCCTACCGCCATTAATGATCTCTACAAAGTCCCTGCCGCCATTAACGATCTCTACAAAGTCCCTGCCGCCATTAACGATCTCTACAAAGTGCCTGCCGCCATTAACGATCTCTACAAAGTCCCTGCTACTATTAACGATCTCTACAAAGTCCCTGCTACTATTAACGATCTCTACAAAGTCCCTGCCGCCATTAACGATCTCTACAAAGTCCCTGCTACTATTAACGATCTCTACAAAGTCCCTGCCGCCATTAACGATCTCTACAAAGTCCCTGCCGCCATTAACGATCTCTACAAAGTACCTGCTACTATTAACGATCTCTACAAAGTCCCTGCTACCAGTAACGATCTCTACAAAGTCCCTGCCGCCATTAACGATCTCTACAAAGTCCCTGCTACTATTAACGATCTCTACAAAGTACCAGCTACTATTAACGATCTCTACAAAGTCCCTGCTACTATTAACGATCTCTACAAATCCCTGCCACCATTAACGATCTCTACAAAGTCCCTGCCACCATTAACGATCTTTACAAAGTCCCTGCCGCCATTAACGATCTCTACAAAGTCTCTGCCGCCATTAACGATCTCTACAAAGTCCTTGCCACCATTAACGATCTCTACAAAGTACCTTCTGCCATAAACCATCTCTACAAAATGTATTTTTTCTGCCATCAACGAATTAGATACTAACCCTTTGATGCAATTTACACATTTCCTTTCCCAAAGAAAACCTTTATTCTCACTGTCATTATTTGTTTGATGAATATCTTTCCACTCATTACATTCTAGACATGTATTTTTGGTCAAGAAATGTTTTACACTTAACATCCTACTGTCATCAACTCTCTTGACAAAGTCCTAGCTGTTATTAATTTTCGTGATATAACATCTGGTAATGCTAGCATCTGGTGATATAATACATTGTGAATAAAAACCAAAATGTACAAATCATTTCATAACTGAGGCCATATAGAAGAGTTAGATCGATTTTACAAAAAGTAAGAATTTAATACATTGTATTTAGTTTGAAACATGTTAAAAGAATCAAAATGTAACTAATTAAACAAAGTAACATTTCTCATTACTACACAAATCTCAAAGAAATTACCTTATTTTCTGGAAATGTTAATTTCAATAAAATGATTGCTGATACGTTTGATATATTCTTAGAATTTTGTAATCTGTCCCTCCTGACAGAGGCATACATGTAAATGCTATTTAATCATGAAATTTAGAATATCTAAATTGTACATCCTTTTCGCTCACAGCGTGTGTCTATAGAAGTATAAGTAGCAATATTTATATCTCCAAGTGTTTGATAGATGTCAAGATTCAGTTTGATTGGCTGATATTTTCTTATACGTTATACGTATCCCCTCCACGTAGATCTGTAAGGTGAAAAGGCTTGTGTAATCTACTCTCATATTTACAGTTTTTTGGTAAAGAAATTTATCTTTACCGTCTGTATGTTGAGCAGAGTGGTGTCTTACTGTGAAAAGTATTGCATTTGCTTAACTTAGAAAAGAAAATTCATTACAATGACCACGAAACGTTCTTTATCAACTGAGAAAAGACAAAAATGAAAATGAACGAGATAACAACACCTAGATACACGTGTTTTATAGACGAAATAATCGTGTGTTTGTCATAAGTTCGTAATAACTGATTTAAATTCTAATATTACTATTTATTTTTCTTTAGTTTGCCAAATGATCACTCGATAAAACTCTTAAGTCAGACAAATAATTATGAAAGATAAGATACCTGTGATATCTTTTGCAATATGGGTTTCTCTAAACACAATTGAGTAATTCGAACACTCTAGACATTTGGTGGGTGGTCACCTGCAAATTAACAGATTAATGTTGTTAGATATTGAAGGCATATATAATGCGA
Organism: Atrina japonica; assembly: GCA_030159075.1. Lineage (NCBI taxonomy): Eukaryota > Metazoa > Mollusca > Bivalvia > Pterioida > Pinnidae > Atrina > Atrina japonica. Next base: position 111,941 of record BROG01000835.1, read on the forward strand.
AAATATCAGCTTATCTGTGGGTCTGTAAACATATATAGATGGGAGATCTAGAGTACCATATTACGCCATTGTTCATCCTGTTTGTTCTGTTGAGGTAATCAGTGTTGCCAAAATGTAATTATATAACGGTACTAAATTGTTAAATGCTTATTATCGCATGACTGTAAATGATCATTTATCAAAGAAAATCTAGGTTGAACTCATTTTTGTGTTTTGGCGCAGCAAATCCTAGTTTTATCTCGGATAAATCTAGTTTCTCTGGTCAGTGTTAGCTATTGAGAAATATTAGGTTTTATTGGAGAAAATAGGTTCATCTCACTAATGTGATGTTGGCGTTGCAGAATATTCGGTTTAACTGCGTCTAAAATCACTGAAGATTGATCTATGCAATACATTTGTTTAAAATAAACAAGGACGAATCTTCCGGTTTAATTTCTAATCATAATGGTATCATAGGGAACATTCAATTTACAACCTCTTTATACACACGGTGCGTATAAGTTAGGATAAATATCTATTTCTTCACGTGTTTTGTTAGATATCTACATTCTGTTTAGTCGGCTCTTAATTTCTTTTACTTTATCACCAAATGCATATTACCCACACTGCAGATTTGTTTTGTGGAGAGGCTTATTGAATTCATAATTTTGTAATCTAATCGAAAAAGAATCTGTAAGAGAAAAATATTTTATTGTCTGTACGTTGATCAGCTCGATGACTCGCTGTGAATCATGCTGCAATATCTTAATTTAATACCAGAAAATGCATCTAATTGACCACTAAACGTTCCTTACCTACTGTGAAAAGACATATGTAAATGACTGAGAATACACTATCTTAGTACACATGTTTTATAGATAACGTTATCGGTTGTCTGCTGTGTTAGAGAAAAATGTAATTAGATTTGATATGTCTTTTTCTTTAGTTTGCCAAATAATCACATGGTACATAAAGGATTATAAAAGATGAGTTACTGGTGTTATTTGTTTATAATATGGTTGTCTCTAAACACAAGTAAATTAATTGAACACTCTATACATTTAATGGCTGGTCACCTACACATGACCTATTAATGTTGTTAGATATTAAAATGGCGGAAGGCATATAATAATGCAAAAATATCAGCTTATCTGTCGGCCTGTAAACATATTTAAATGGGATTTCTACAGAACCATTACGAATTGATTCATCCTGTTTGTTCTGTTGAGGTAACCAGTATTGTCAACAATGCAAATATATATATATATATATATATATATATATATATATATATATATATATATATATATATATATATATATATATATATATATATATATATATGTACTAAAATGTTAAATGCTTATTATTGCATGGCTATAAATTATCCTTTCCCAATTTCTCAGAGCAACCAAAACATTACCGACAATAAGTAATTACAAGCAGTGATGCATAGTCTGTTCTTAAAACATCGCAAACAGTACGGCGAAATTTAATATTCAAATAATATTGAAAGATAGAGTAAGATAATAAAAATAAGTACCTCAATCAAATCTAGGATTTGCACTAGGAATTAAAACTAGGATTTGAACTAGGAATTAAAACTAGGATTTGAACTAGGAATTAAAACTAGGATTTGAACTAGGAATTAGGAATTAAAACAAGGTTTTTAATCGAGCATTAAATATAATGATTCTTGAATTTCAATCCAGGCCTTAAGATAAAGCAAACCAAAAACTTTGCTTGGTCAGACATTTTACTAGGCAGTCTTGATAGACAGTGATGATATACGATATCACATTATTTTGATATTTACCGCTACACGTAATAAGATTTACATCCATCAAGAAGATGTATGTATTTGTAAAGCTCTGGAGATAAATGTACATAATCATGGTATCAATGTTGCGTAGACTGTTTATGGTTGAGTTTCACCACTAAATCACTAAGCTTTGGTACAATGTGAAAAGTGCAAGGATTGCTTTGTCAATGTTTAAAGTAAGTTAATTGTAATTTACTGTTTGAGTAAAACGCTTTCCTCGAAACACAAGTTATTTTAAAATATTTACTTTATGTAAACACATAATTTTTGTAAACGTAAAATTCAAGTAGGCAGCAAACAAATGCCCGGTCTCAGTAAATGTTAAGAATGTCATGGAATATATGTCCGCTTTTCAAAACGTAAGGAAATGTTTAAAAAACGAGAGTTATCATTGGTATCCATGCCAAATCAATTATACAATGCATTATATTAGTACGGGTAGTCATCTTCTCGTTACAAAGCATGTTTACGACTTCTCTTTGTCGTTGTTAAGATGTTTTTGATGTCTCATATGTAGAGGGCAGGTTGTGATAAAAGTCAGTGAAAGGTTACAACTGTTGCTATTTTACATCGGTTTTAATAAGATTTCTTGCTTTGACGAAATTCTGTTCTTGAATTACCGACTTTATATTGGATACCTGAACTTCATAAAAGATCATACAGACAGAGATACATAACAATGTCCAGCTGATGTTTAACCAAACCTTTATCTTTACCCCTGACCAAATACTGACAGTGGTTAAGGAGAAACTTAATGTACAATTTCTAAAATGCATAGTGTTAAAACATACTGTTCTACTCTTTAAACAATTTTTCTGCAAAATAAATAAAAAGAGAGACTTTTGGTATAATTGACAACTGTGTTTTGTCGCAAAAAGTCTCTGTATCCGGAGATTTAAATACCTAGACTACGTCATTGGTTATTATGATACTAATTTCGTCCCAAATCACTATGATTCATCACAAAAATACATTGAAGTTGATATAAAAAGTGATGCAATTTCTTATGGACAATAGATTTATGTAATGTTTAGAGGCCAGGACCCAGTTGTACAATAGGTTGTTAAAATTAACGTGAAGTTAAACCAATAGGCTAAATGCACGTTAAATTTAATAACCTGTAGTGCAGCTGCGTCCAGGTACTTCATTAAAATGTCAGCATTCCAAAGGGAACCACAATGGACACTAGTCAGGTGAGACCAGTTGACAGGGGATGCTTAATCTTCCATGGCATCTGATCCCATATTTGGGTTTTCACAGTTCCGTTTCTGTACCAAAATTTTCTCATAAACTTTCTTTTACGATTAATACTTTGGTATCTTTGGTTTTTATATTCTAAACACCCAGAGTAGCTTGTTCGTTTATTGTTGTTTTACGTCCCACTCAAGAATCATTCACTGATATGGAGACGTGACGAATTATCGGTGAAAGGTTTCAAATATTGGCCTATGCTCGGCACTTACGGTCATTGAGCATTGAGGGATCTTTAACGTGCCGACACCTACTGTAACACGGGACCTCGGTTTTTACTGTCTAATCACTAAAGGAAACCGACCTGCCGCCGGCTGAACTCGAACTCACGACTCCACGATCAACAGTCGAGTGCGCTACCGTCTGAGCCAGGTCGATTCTCCTAAGTAGCTGTTTCAAGTTTATACCGACATTTAGTTTCACAACCTGTTCTTAGAATTCGCGAAATTCAAAACATAATCACTAAGTTTGAAGTTAATTTCTTGGTTTTATTCATTTAATTTGTTTTCGAAAGAGGCCATGCTTTCATTTGATTGGTAACATTGTTGTATCCATATTACCTGATCTCTGTCGATATATGAATTAAATGATAGAAATCTGAATAAAGGGAAAATAGAGTACATGCAGTCCTATAGCCTATGAAGATTTATCGCATTCAATTTAAATTGAAGATTGATTAATGCATTTGTTGTTTAAGGTAAACAAGGACGAAGCTTTCGGTTTGATTTCACCACAATTTCATTTTCGATCTTTGAATGCTACTGAGTGCTATGATATCAGTTTGGGAGGAGAATTTGGACAAGGGCATAAGGAAAGTAGGTTCACATTATAGGCGGACCTAAATGGTCTTGGGGCTAATTGTTCAGTTTTGAGGTTGTGTATTAATGTTGGCGCATTTTATTATTGATAAATGCTTTAAATTGATATTCGGCAATCGGCTAGGAAAATTGGGAATAGTAAAATCTCAAAATCTTTGTTTTATCTATTAAAATGGTTATTGGCTTATCTGAATACTACCAAAGCGTATTAAGGCCACCTTACAATTTCTTAACTTCTCGTTTTTCTAACTTTAGAGTTGACTTTTCCAAAGTTATTCTTGGAATTCCCAACACATAACAGTGTATCACTCAGATACAGTACAGACATCTCGCAGGTTGTAGGTTTAAATATCTCTCCAATAATAATGACACTTTCACACAAAATCACTGTCGTTATATTTGAAAATTTATTTACCGTTACATTAGCATTTTGTATGCGATGTTCCGTATTTTGAACATTTATTTACGCCGATTCACTAACGTATAATTCTATTGATCATTGAAACACTGAAAATGTCCTTGTTCGGAAAAGTCCTTTTATTTTATCATTGTTTTGAATCATTGTGATCAGAATCTATCCACCAATGACATTGTATTATATCTGCCACAATCTGTTGTAAAATGTTGTCGTTGAAGTACCGTATTATTATGCGTGAATAATTCTTGGCGTGACGAACCGAAACATTTTTCATTCAATTCTAGCAGGGTGATAAAAGTTAAGATTTTTTTCTGTAGTACTGTACAAGGAGCACGTTAAAGAACCCTACTGCTCAATGGCCGTAAGTGCCGAGCATAGGCCAATATTTGAAAGCCCTTCACCGGCATTTGGTGACGTCTCCATATGAGTGAAATATTCTCGAGTGGGACGTTAAACAACAATAAACAAACAAACAAACTGTACAAGGGCGATAACTCGCATTGTTAATATTCGCTATATTTACGGTGCCGATGAATCCGTGATTCAAGATATATTTAAAGAAAAATAAAAAAGTTTTCTCACTTTTGTCACCAAGTTATACCTTGTCTTATGTACGTTGAACCTGTTTGTCTATTATAACAACATTCCTTACTTATGATTAAACAGGTCATATACATATCTCTTCCTCTTGTTCTGCCAATTAAGGACATCTCTAAAAGAATGTTTCAGAAAATCGTCTGAAATGTAATTGGTTATGTTCTTGGAAGAAAGATCCACCTAACATTGATATATGCTTCTCGGAAGACCTTCATCTGTACAATCTTTACATCATTGATCAAATGTTTGTGGAAAGACACTACATTCAACATAGATAAAGATGTATAGGTTAACTTAGGTGTGTACGTAACTGCTGCAAAGCATCTTAGATTAAATATCTTCAATTAGACAGAACAAAACGTACAGATACAATTTTGTATACGCCCGCCATTTCAATTGATAACAGTAATGCTTCATGCATTGAGTGCGACTGATAAACTTACTGAGATTGAATGATAATCTCTGGTATATACGATATATGTGATCCGGATTCTGTATGCATGGGTGGGGTATGGAATGTGTGCATCATCATAAGTGCACTAATAGTTATATAAATCATTATAACTACACACTGACTGTAATTTATTGCAAGTATATAGTGCAGTTGCTTTACACATTCGCAGTAGGTCGCGCGAATCGAGTACTGACCGCTTTACTTTTTGGCATTATATATGGATATTTAAGAAACCCTGTTTATCTATTTATCTATAAGTATCTGAAATTTCAATGTATGAACGAATCAATAAAGAAAAAAAAATATTTTGTATGTATTTATTTAATCTTAAAAGTCATACATTAACACAAAACAAACAAAAATTACAGAAAGAAATCATATAATCTCCGCTTTGTACTTAATAGGAAAGCTTTTTGTGCATGTTCATCAAGGTAAACAAAACAATGATGTCATAAAGTAACAAATCCAAAAGAGCGTGAAGGCAATCACGGACACATTCTGTAAGACAATGGAATAGATCCGCTGAAACATCTAAATAAAACAAAAAACTATATATGTGTGTTCATTTCAACGCTGGAATGGTATTTCCATTGATATTTTATTCAGTACCTTCGTTCCTTAGCACCCATGAAATAAATCTAGGTCGGTGTCTATCGGACTTAAGACTATCAGAAGCGTTTTTGGAATCTTGGTCACTGCATAACAAATTAGATTCCATTTACATAAAATGCAAATATTGATATTTTTCGACCATTAAATCATTAAAATGGCCAATATTGATATCTTTATTTTCCTTTTTACATCAATACCATTCAGTTTTTTAATGGTAAAATACCATTTTGGGCGACAGTATGCTTGTAAATGACATCTCATAATTAGAGTACTGAGAATTTCAGTTTTTTTCAGCATTTCCGATGTTGACATACCCGATATGATTTGAATGGAGACAAAGCACATGGGCATATGACAGCATTTTGTTGAATATCTAGGCACTACAACAAACAGCCTGAACACAATACCAAGCCGGCCTGGCTCAGTCGGTAGCGCGCTCGACTCTGGATCGTGAGGTTGTGAGTTCGAGTCCAGCCAGCGGCAGGTTGGTTTTCGAGACAGTAAAAATCGAGATCCCGTGTCGCAGTAGGTGTTGGCACGTTAAAGAACTCTCGATGCTCAATGGCCGTAAGTGCCGAGAATAGGCCAAAATTCGAAGCTCTTCACCGGCATTTGGTGACGTCTCCATATGAGTGAAAGATTCTTGAGTGGGACGTTAAACAGAACAAACAAACTGAACACAATACCAGGTGTATAACTACAGTGAAACATGTATATAAAGATCCGTTAGGGACCCATCTTTATAGGGTGATGGAATTAATATAAGGCTTGATTTGTAAATATGGTACTATTGGAAACCAGGTGGTCTTTGTACACAGGTGGTCGCTAAAGCAAGTTTTACTGTTTGTGGTTTACTAGACTTGGTCTTCATTTTTTTGCACTGCTGTTGGACCGTTTACATCCCCGATGGTATATATAAAAATAGTACCTGGTATTTGGGTACCAGCTGATAATCTTATACTAACGTAACATTTGGCACTGATGGCACCATTTAAAATTCTAAATTCTTCTAAAACTAAAATATTCATCTTTTTACAGTGGTTTCTCTTTTTGGATTGATTTTGGCTGTATGTTTAGATTTAATATTTGGCCTTGTCTGACACCACTTTCATTCTTTTTAAAATTTGAGCTCAACTGGTGAAGTCTAATTGATAGAAACGATCCTCTTGAGCATTATCACTTTGGTATTATGTTTATAATATATATACAAAATAACAGATACCAAATTACTAAAATTACTAATTACTGAAAGAAGGTTCGTGAGACAATATACAAATCAGGTGAAAATTGATCACACACGGACCTCTGACAAAACAAAGATGGGACCAGGTGTCATTGTGAATTAAACACCTCGTGATCCTCGTCATACACGACTTAACTTTGTGTGTCAGATTATAACTACAAGGTGTTTGTACCTCTTTTGTAAGCATGAGTTTAACGGAAAACGCTTCATGCAGGTTTGAACAGTCTGCGATGGACAATGTCCGTTACAAGAGAGGTCAGTGTGTCTTTTGGAGTCTATCAGTGCATCACTTTCCCGAGAAAGTTTAAGAAGAAGTCCAAAAAGCAGAATGAAGCTTGCAGACAATATATCAAAAACTCCAATACAAGAATAAGGTCTGTGTGCTTTTTGTCTCAAAATCATAAAATGAATTTAGCTTGCGTATTTAGTAAGTATGATGGCGCCTGATCTGATATGTTATAACAGATATATTATGTAAATAATTGATCTGATTTATTTACTTGTGTCACAATGCTGCCATCAAACACAATATACATCGTACTGCTTGTACCCTTTATAAAGATAAACTACGTTTTTACTTTTGCTTATTTATTCGCTTTGTAATTCTGACAGACATCTATGATTTATAGAAATATCATAATTGTCGTACATATTGTAGGGCGTTTTGGTTGTTTAAAAGACAAATACTTATCGTAACGCCCATCAGTATGACAAAGTCGCCATGACTGCTTCCAATTTGCTGTAGCACACGGCTGGTTATTGACTTATTCTTGACTTAATTAGAAGATCGGTGTAGCCCGTGTAGATCTATAACATTTATGTTTATTGTTAAATCAATCATACATAATATGCTAATGTTTTAATAAGAATTCCAGGTATAATTCGTAAACATAAAAAGACTTATAAATGGCTTATGATGTCTGTATCAAGTAGAATGTAATTATAGTTTAGCAGTAGATGGTTATCATGTAATGACTAGTAGTTGATAAATGCTGCCGTCTGCCAATTTTGGCATCTGCACGGTTTTAGATCTCAAAGTAAAATCCATTTACATTAGAGTACAATACTATTTATTTATGCAAAATTTCACATTCCTTTATAAACATTTTTATGCTGGACTATGTCTGTGTATATGCTGGGCATCAATTGCAACTAGTTTAGCTTTGAAAATATACAAGAAAAACTTGCAAAGCATCAATTCGCCGCCAAAGGTATTTCAAAGGAAGTTTGGGAATAAATGAATGCAAGCTTTCAGTTACTTAATATCTATTACGACAAAAAGTCCCACCAGATAACATTTTTGTGAAAATAGAGTCAACAGAACTAATTTAACGGCGATTTCTCGTCAACTAACACCAAGTTTACAGACAGTAGTGAGAAATGGAGTGGTCATCACGTTCCTGGTCAAATTCATCCAGTGTAATCATTCATTTTAGTAGTGTTTATATAGCAATTGACATCAGCGATGTAGCAATGTCTATATATGTAAAAAGTTTACAAAATGACAGTTGCAGTAATTTTCACTGTTCTGCATAATGGTTGTCAACAATGGTGAAGAACTTCTTTTTTGTAGAATATGCCTTAGTATATATACATGTACATGTATATAAAACGTAATTTAGAAAAACATTTATGGAATAATTCAGAATTATTTTTTTTAAAACAAGTCCATATTCCATTCTGTTTCGTTCATTGTTGGCCTAGCCGGCTAGAGTGGTTCGATCTTGTTTAACATGATAATTCTGACTTTATCCATTATTACACAAAACTCGTGTTAAAAGTAACATTTTATTATATGTAGACTTTAACATGTACTACATGTACTACAGTTTTTATGTCGAAATAAAAGTAAAAATGGTGTGCTTCGGTAATTAAGGTCTGTTTCGGTAAATCGTCCGACCCGTTTTCACTTTGTTGTTCTTCCAATCATCAATATTTCATACGACACATTTCGTTTTCGGTGTTATATTTATTCCGTTTTGCACAAACGAAATCATTTTAAATGATAAAAAACATTTTGTTCCAAATTTCCGTCATCCACTACACTTATATAATATGATATCATGCTCTTATCAAAATCAAAAGCAATCACGTAATGATTGCTCCCATCATTTCGACTAATGTCTCCCACTTATCGTTATTTCATTTCTTATGTCTATGTCTCTACAAAAATACGAATCGCGGTATTATACCTTAATTGCATTAAAAAAATTTAGATGCTGATTATTTATGAAACAAACCAACATCACTTTCATATCTGAAATTTAATAGCGTTTTTGCCTCAAATAAAATTACTACGTCATTACTTCCGCGTTCAAAGAAACTAACAGCTCCTTCCATATGCTACTTCCTAACTTGGCGGCGAATAATAAAAACCACAAACACCTCAGTGTAAATCTTCAGAATGTCCAGGATAAATTTACAAATATAAAAACCACAGATACCAAAGTATAAATATTCAGAATGTCCAGGATACATATACAAATATAAGAACTACAGATACCAAAGTATTAATCTTCAGAATGTCCAGGATACATTTACAAATATAAATACCACAGATACCAAAGTATAAATCTTCAGAATGTCCAAGATACATATACAAATATAGGACCTACAGATTCCAAAATAAATAAATCTTCAGAATGTCCAGGATACATATACAAATATAAAAACAACAGATACCAAAGTATAAATCTTCGGGATGTCGAGGATACATGTACAAATATAAGAACTACAGATACTAAAGTATAAATCTTCAGGATGTCCAGGATACAGAAACAGAGAAAAAAAGCACAGATACTAAAGTATAAATCTGCAGGATGTCCATGATACAACATACAAATATAAACACCATGGATACCTAAGTATACATCTGAAAATGACACATAAATGGCAAACTGGGTCAATAAGAAAGAGGTGTTTCACAATCTTGAAAATATCATAAACAGAAAGTTATGTAATAATAATGATAAAATAATAATTAATTAATTAATTAATTAAAACGGTTGATTCTGTCACTAAGACCTCATTAGTTGAGCACAAATTTAAAATAGATATATATGTTCTGAAGGAGTGAGTGGTATCATACAATGCCAACTACTAAATCTTAATGTATTGTTAACTCCGTCTAAGAGTTACCACTAAGGTGACTGCCTTAGCGTTGGAGGAATTCCAACAATATTATCCATACGAAATAACAACTAAGTATTAAATAATCTGCTGGTACCTAAATACCTTGTGTTGTATAGCCCAAGGACTCCAATAATGTTGCAGGCGACATCATTTTGAAACGTCTAGATACTCTTTTAATCAATAAATATATTATCTTTTACAAATTTTAATTAATATCTTTAATAGAAAAATATACTTTGATTTTACTCTGAAATTATAATTGATGCATCGCCACTATATAACTGAAAAAATGTTGAAAGTGGCGTAAAAAAACTAACCAAACTAACTCAATTGTCCGCAAGAGGTGGCAACGTCCCACTGGTTGTAAATATTATACCAAATTTATACTTATGCAAAAAAGCCGAAAAATGTTTCGGTCAAAACGACTCCAACAAGATTCTCCACTGTGGTAAGTGTTTTATCGATGTATTTCATTTAGAATGTAACTCTGAATATCGGTGATAGTGCAAATGACACGTTAATAACGATTTTCAACGCAGTCTTGGAAGTGCTTTGCATTAAAAGATTATTTTATTTCTCTGTGAGATCAATGATATCGAAAACCCATAAGCGTAACTGAGTGATGATCACCAATATTTCCCCAGTGCAAGTAAACTGCTCCAAAACATTATCTTAAAACACAAGGCAATTTAAAAGATTATTGCAATAAAACACTGAACTACTTTACGGGGATGGTATGAATACACCTTCGTTTATCAGATGAGGAATGCAGTGAAACAGAAATTAAATGTAATTGACTTGAAATGACAATTAAATTGAATTCCAATATGCTTAAATATTAATCATGATTCATATGTATTGTTGAAATAATTAAAGTATAATCAGTATCCATTCAGGTTTATTTCAAATATTTATAAACACTCTAGGTACTTCGAATTTCATTAAAATCCATTTACAAAGTAATATCATTCATTATATTGCTATAAAAACTTTATATCAAATTAAAATGTACAGATGTTGAATAGATCATCTTAGAGTTCTTCATACAAATTATGTAATATGAAAATCACAAATAAGTCATCGTTGGTGACTCTGGTAAATATCGTTGATAAATCTGGTAAATATCGTTGGTGACTCTGGTAAATATCGTTGGTGAATCTGGTAAATATCGTTTGTGACTGTGGTAAATATCGTTAGTGACTGTGGTAAATATCGTTGGTGAATCTGGTAAATATCGTTGGTGACTCTGGTAAATATCGTTGGTGAATCTGGTAAATATCGTTTGTGACTGTGGTAAATATCGTTGGTGAATCTGGTAAATATCGTTGGTGACTGGTAAATATCGTTGGTGACTCTGGTAAACATTGGATAACACTGACAGTTTAGGGATAAGTTGCTGAGTGGCTAAAGCCACATGATAGTTGATAAAATCTCGTATTCGAGAACTTAAAGGCACTATGAAAACACGTTATCTCTCTGTATTTAGTGATCCAGAAGAAGTAGTAACTGAACTGGATAAATTATATGACCAATATGTACTGGTACCAGCAGACAGAGCCTCAAATAATCTGGTAATCCTACATACGCACGTAGCTCACTTTCAAAGGACAAGATCCTTCAAAATAACGTGTCCGTATTACGCTCATTTGATATACCTACAACGGATACCGATTTTAAGCTACCATATTTATATTGAATACCTAAACTTCATAAAACATTTGGGGGTGTTAATGCGGTAAAATAGTAAAATTAGTAAAATTCCAAAATATTTTTCATAGATATCATCATATTTCTTTATTTCGAGGTCTAAATATGTGAAATAAAGATTCTTTGAATTTCTGTGCAGTATGACAAAACGATTTGATCCCACTTTTATTTGCATGATCGCCAGTTTGAACTCAAAACGAAAAGCTTTTCACAACCTAGTAAACAAACGGAAAGGTACCAGACAGTTATATTCATGACATGGGAGAAACCAATAGCTAACAGTCGATTTGGTTGGTTGTATTATTGTTTGACGTTCCACTCAAGAATCTTTCATACAGAGACGTCACCGGCGAAGAGCTCCAAATTTGGCCTATGCTCGGCACTTACGGCCATTGAGCAGTTTTTTAATGTGCTGGCACCTACTATGACAGGGGACCTCGGTTTTTACTGTCTCATCAGGGACAGGAGACCCACCTGCCGCCGGCTGGACTCGAACTCACGACCTCATGATCAGGAGTCGAGTACGCTACCGACTGAGCCAGGTCGGCTCTCCGGAATAACATTCGAATGGAACAAAGGTAGGATATATATGGATGATCTGTTTGAACGTTGGAGTGGTATTTTCTTTGGTATTCTTATAGTATCCAAGTATCTAAGCTCCCATGATTAGAATATAGGTCGTTGTCGTCCAAAATTACCTGCAGTTAGCCTACCGGAAGCGTCATTGGCATCTTGGTCAGCGCATACTTAATTAGATTTCACTGACAGAATAACAAAATACAAAATTCCTAACAAAAATGCTAATTATACGCGATATCATGTATTTTTTCTACTCAGAAACATTATTTTACTCTTTTCTTTTGTTATATCAATACACAGCAAATTTGCAAGCCTGTTTTTCATGTGTAAAACAGGCGTTAAATACATCATTAATAAACATATTTCAAACGCATTTTATAGGTCTGTTGAAAACACTGTTGTAATAACGTTCAGTATTGTAACAATTATTAAAATATTGGTTGTGATGTGTGATAATTTCAACAACTATTGTAATAAATTATTACAATACTGGGCGCATTTGCTCAGCAATTTTAACCAGTATTGTAATAAATTATTTCAATAGTTGACAAAATATCTTTAATATTTAACTAGTATTGTAATCAGGAATTACAATTTTAGTTGCAATTTTAACCAATATTGTAACTCCAGGGCTCTATGAGAGTACATGTATCCTCACAGAAAATACTTATCTTCTTGAATCACTAAGTACACATTTTTGTTTATGGTTCCCTGTCGACCAGTGTTTTATTCAATTTACAGAATCAATAAATTCCTCAAAATGAGTATACTAGTTTCTGTATTTTCCGTATGTTAATTTGTCTGAGTGGCCATAATAGCCGGACATCGCAACAACCATTATAATGACTTTTACGTCCACTATTGTAACAATTATTACAAAAGAAGTTAGTAGCTAAGTTGTAGTGCCTTAGAATTTCAACCACTTTTGTAAAAAATTATAGAACACAGACAAAAAACATGTGGACAGAAAAATAAAGAGAATAGCCTTTTCATATTAATAAATTATTGATTCTATAAATATGATGCCAAAATACAGTGAAAACTCTCAGGAATAAAAGAAAACATTATCACAGTGAATAGGTTCAATTAAGTTAAAATGTTATACAATGAAATAAAACACTGGCCATGTAGATAGAGAATTGTTATATAAAAGTGATCATTAGGAGCATGTAATTCCTGTACTGTAGTTATATCAATTAATCAACATACTTATCCTGATACCTTCAGAAAGCTGATAAGCATTCATTTTAACAAAGAAAGGTTGTCCGTTGTTCAGGGCCTGTCACCATAAAATTTGAGATGTCTTAGAATTTTCTCATGTTTGCCTGCTCGGCCAATCAGATTTGAGGATTAACCATACTTGAGAAAAATTTAGACTTAAATACATCTTAAGTTTTATAGTGTCAGGGTCAGAGGCCCATTTTATGAAAGGTCCTCAGTCCTAAATCCTAACTTTTAGTCCTACTTACCACGGCAACGCATCGCTGATTGGTCAGTCCCATGACAATTAGGACTAAGAATTAAGGTTGAGGACTTTAGACTTTTTGTGAAACGAGCCCCAGATGTTGGAAGCCTACAAAAGTATCGAGTAAATGCATACATTTCTTTCTACTTAGAATACGGGGTTTATTAGTATGATGTTTTGAGTCCTTTAATATCACATAAAATTAAAATACAGTAAAAAAACGACGGACGGGTGGGTTGGGAAAATAAGCATCTGTTGTACATGGCGGCGAAGCTTCGAATACCTTATATTCGTTACTAAAACTTCAGGTAACATACCTTGTCACAATTTTCATGCTTCAATCGCCGCTACCATTAATAAACAAAAATAACCAATCACCATACGATTAACAACAATAGAAACAACATAATGCGTGTTTACTGTAAACACATACACGTGTTGACGTAACTATTATAAATACATAATCTTTCACTCATATGGAGACGTCACTAATGCTGGTGAAGGGCTTCAAAATTTTCCATTTGCTCGACACTTAGGGCCATTGAGCAGTGACAGTGTCTCATCCAAAAAAACAGAAGCCGGCCGCCACGGTCGAGGCTCGAATCAGCGACCCTAGGGTTGCGAATCGAGCACTCTACCGCGGAGTCATAACGGCTGTGAACTAATATTGCAAAACATGATACTACACTTCATGTCTCCCTCGCGTGCGTCAAGACTCCCTCATGCGGTAACCGTTGCAGCTAATTCGACAGTATTTATTGATTTTGTATTTCGATATTATAAACAATTTATTGCCCTGGATAAACAAATCCTCATGTCTCCTTACAACCAAAGCAATAAATGTATATTACAATACTGGTTGGGATTTCTGAGCAACTGTGCCCATTATTGTAACAATTTATTACAGCAGTGACTGAAAGTACTGGGCATTATAACCACTAATCTAATGACTATAGTGAACGGTGTACTTGCAATAATGATTGTAACACACCCTAGAGTAGATGTGCACTCTTGTAATGTCCTGTAGTAGTTGTCGTTGTATTATCCTTTAACGTCCTATTTAATATGTAAATGTCACCAAATGCCGGTGAAAGGCTTCAAATTTTGGATGCCTTGTAATAACGATATTGATTAAATGTTCAGAATATTTCAACTGATATTGCTATTGTTGTTGTATTGTTGTTTAACGTCCTCCTCAAGAATCTTTCACTCATATGGAGACATCACAAAATGCTTGCGAAGGTCTTCAAATTTTGGCCAGTCTGCTCAGCACTTATGGCCATTGAAGGTTCTTTATCGTGCTGGCACCAACTGTGACATGGCGTCTTGGTTTTTACTATCTCATCCGAAGTACAGGAAATGTCTGGCGCCTCCGCCGAGGCTCGAACCCATGACCCAACGGTTGTGAATCGAGCACTCTACCGTGAAACCACGACGACTTTCAATTAATATTGCAAAGACTTATTGCGATAGAGGTAAAATGTTCCAACCATTTCGCCCACTTTTGTAACACGTTATTACAATTATGGTTGAAATTGCCGGGCAACTGCGCCCAGTATTGTAATAATAATAAATATGGGGCACAGACAAACAGACATGCGGACAGAAATATCAAGAATATTCACTTGGCTACATAGGGATTACTTATTATGGTTGTTTACGAAATGCATTTAATTACGGTCGCTATCAAGTGGAAAACAACTTGATTAAGTGAATTTTGCTGAATCTTAAGAACTGTATTTGAAATATGTTTTATTGGATCTGATAACCGAGTAAATGTTCGTGGGAATAGTATTCATGTTTATGTTGCAGTATCGACTTAGTCATAATAACCTGTATATGATTACAGTATGTCTTATGGTCGAGAACCTGCTTTCGCAAATTGTAATGTTCCGGACTGAATACACCTACAGAGAATGTTTCGCTTTCACAACGCACTAAAGAAAGAGACTTCTAATCAGCGAACTTTCATCACACTGGACAATGATTTTCTGTCTCGCCAAGCAAAGGGTGTTCGTTCCTTAAAATAACGCCCCACTAAACAGCGACGTTTTCTTTCACTCTGGTCAACAAATAGTTTTTGCGCGTTTCTAAAACACTATAATTATCTCTGCGAGAGGATTGTTTTATTTTGGTTTGTCTGTCTGTGTATAAGATTTTCAAAAACTAACAAATGAAACTTCACGAAATTTTATCCAAAAGTGGGATATCACCATTGCTTGAAATTATCACATTTTAAAAAAATTTAGGTCACGTTTACGTGTGCTTTTAGCGAAGAAAATGATAATTTGAGTGATTGACTGATTCTGTACAATGTTGCAGTCAACATATAATGAAAACGTTATATTAATACCTCCAAACTATGACAATAAACGCATAGTTTCGACCCGAATTACGGGGGTTATGAAAATAACGTTCAAAGTTCTTTCTATAAGTTTTAATAGGATAAAGTAGAAAATATCAGTTAACTTACACTTAAGTGTTTATAATGGCACAGAAATGTCATAAACAAAAGATGTGTATATATTGCTTCAAGAAAACATGCATTTCGTGTGCCTTAGTGGATATATGCGCTATATGGTGCCCTCCAGGTACAATATTAACTAAATTTTCCGAGCGTTTCATCTGATATTACAATACCTTGTTACAATAGCTTTTAAGTATTTCAAATATATCGCACAATGAAATGATAATGATTTACTACAATAGTGGTTGAAAATGTGGAGCAAATATGCGCACTATTGTAATAATTTATTATAAAAGTGGTTGAATTGCCAAGGAGTCTCGTCCACTATTGTAACAATTTATTACAAATTGCCATGGAACAGCGTCCACTATTGTAATAAGTTATTACAATAGTGGTTGCAATTGTCGGATATCATAATCACTATTGTAATACTTATTACAATAGTGAACGTTATAACAATAGTGGTTGTAACAACGTGTACGTGTATGGAAAACGTATGTTGGCGTAAAACAAACCCACTATGTCTGGTTGAGTGAACTTGATGGGGATTCTATTGTTTTCTGATTATGACAACTAGGCTGGAATAGCCAATGATGTCTTGTTCAGTGACCTAGGCTGGAATAGCCAATGATGTCTTGTTCAGTGACCTAGGCAGGGATAGCCAATGATGTCTTGTTCAGTGAGCTAGGCTGGGATAGCCAATGATGTCTTGTTCAGTGACCTAGGCTGGAATAGCCAATGATGTCTTGTTCAGTGAGCTAGGCAGGGATAGCCAATGATATCTTGTTCAGTGACCTAGGCTGGGATAGCCAATGACGTCTTGTTTAGTGACCTAGGCTGGGGTAGCCAATGATGTCTTGTTCAGTGGCCTAGGCTGGGATAGCCAATGATGTCTTGTTCAGTGACCTAGGCTGGGATAGCCAATGACGTCTTGTTCAGTGACCTAGGCTGGGATAGCCAATGACGTCTTGTTCAGTGACCTAGGCTGGGAGAGCCAATGATGTCTTGTTCAGTGACCTAGGCAGGGATAGCCAATGACGTCTTGTTCAGTGACCTAGGCTGGAATAGCCAATGATGTCTTGTTCAGCGACCTAGGCAGGGATAGCCAATGATATCTTGTTCAGTGACCTAGGCTGGAATAGCCAATGACGTCTTGTTCAATGACCTAGGCAGGGATAGCCAATGACGTCTTGTTAAGTGACCTAGGCTGGGATAGTCAATGATGTCTTGTTCAATGACCTAGGCTGGGATAGCCAATGATGTCTTGTTTAGTGACCTAGGCTGGGGTAGCCAATGATGTCTTGTTCAGTGGCCTAGGCTGGGATAGCCAATGACGTCTTGTTCAGTGACCTAGGCTGGGATAGCCAATGACGTCTTGTTCAGTGACCTAGGCTGGGATAGCCAATGACATCTTGTTCAGTGACCTAGGCTGGGATAGCCAATGATGTCTTGTTCAGTAACCTAGGCTGGGATAGCCAATGATGTCTTGTTCAGTGACCTAGGCTGGGATAGCCAATGATGTCTTGTTCAGTGACCTAGGCTGGGATAGCCAATGATGTCTTGTTCTGTGAGCTAGGCTGGGATACTCGTTATTTGTTGATTGTAGGAACTACTTATACATATTTCATTGTAAGATAACTGAAAGCTATGCGTTTAGATTTATTTTTGGACTTATATTATACCTTTTTCCTTTTAGAGAATATATCTAAAATTGGTGCTCAACGTATGAAATTGACAGAAATGATCGTGTTAAGAATTATAACTTTGGTATTATGTTTATAATATTTATTTTAAAAAGATGTTTTTTTGTGAAATAAAACAGACATAAAACACATGTGGTCCTCAACATGCGTATTCAGTATGCTAAACTTATATTTTATAGATGGTTTTCCTAACGGCATGCGTTGCACTTTTTGCTTTGTACCGTTAGGTTTTTAACGATGATTAATGCAATTTTAGGGACAATATGTCTCTATATAATTTATATAAGATACCCACGAAAGGCGTTAAAAAGCTTTTTCATACCAATGCGTCCTATGGGAATGTTATTTTGAAGACGAAAAAATCATGAGTTGTATTTTTCAGCAAATGGACACATTTAATAAAATTTCATAAAATTTTAGGAAAATTTCAGTGTTAAATCTACATGTTGGTAAATATACTTACACATAGCCCAACCTTCGTGGAAGTAATTTACACTGTATGGTATGAGTAATCATATTGTAATCCCACTGAACGATTAAAATGATCATTTTCCCATTGGGGGTTGATATTGCATATAATGTATTCCGTCTGATCATAGATAAATCGATGAACACCAGTTACATGATATTAATTTTATAACGTATAACTTGTATTGATAAACACAGCTACACTGAATGTATAATTACTTTACTTTGTCTGTTTTATGTTACATGAGGTTTCTGATTTAATCTGAGTATCATTTTACTTAGTAATATAATATCATGCACTATTTATGATATTTAATTTGTTTTCGTATATTTACAATTATTGAACATTCCACATGTTTATCTATATATATTGATAAATAATCAAATTCATTGAATTAAATTCACATTTGATCGACAATTTCAATATTATAGAAATATTCATTGCAACAAAAAGACATAAAGACATAGGGAATAAAAAAGAGTTAGTGATGTGACTTTATCATCTGATTTATAGTTATTTAAAACTAATTAGATAGCGTACAGCCGACCTAGTTATATATCTGGAGGTATTCACCGTAAACACATTTCTCGTTGGTATATCATTAGAACAAGCAGAGAACGCAGTCAGCTATACGTCATCACTCTATGTGTACATGACGTATCGCTGAGTGATATAACAGGAATGTTCACATGAATTCTAAGATCTGGCTTATTTGACAGCACAATTTAAATCTAAACTTCTCAAAGCTAAGATATATTCATTTTACAGTTGGTACTCTTAAACGGCTAAAGCAATACATTTCAATTCATTATTTTGCAGGTGTGACCGGTCGTCGGGTAGTACGAGATCCTTCATGGTACTTGAGTCCATCCCCGATTTTCCATAAGTATGTGTCTATGAGTTTCTGTTCTCTTTCATTTCTACTTCAAGGAGATATAAAAGTACAAATCAGAGATAAAAGAATCTCCCATGGGCAAACATATTTTTCAAATACCTCAGAGTTTTACAAATATTTAAATAATTGTTTTTCAGGAAGCAAGAATGAACCTTAACACCAGAATACACACTGACCTCCATTTATAATCACAGACTGTTCAATCATACACTCGTTACAAAAGATAACTGTTCTGAACAGAAATATCTTTTTCTTAAATTTAAATTTACAAATAAAGGTATAAACGCTTTAAACATTACCATGTTTTAATTCAGAAAAAGTTCAGGTCTGTGTCCCGTTATGATATACCTACAACTGATACTGATTTTTAGGTACCATATTTATATTGGATACCTAAACGTCATAAAACCCCATATGAGCAGCGGTACATAGCAAGATCCAGCAAATGTCTACCAAACCTTTATCACTTTTTCTTACCAAAATACTGACAGCCGTTGAGGAAAACCTTCAACAATACTGTACAGTTGCTTATTCAAGAATCAGTGTAAATCAGATGTGGAAACTTAAAATTCTAATAAACTTTTAGAAAATTTTAAGGCACACACTTCTTTTCAGATTCACAGTATCACAACATACCACTTATCTGCTGTTTACACAACAATTCCACATACAAAATTAAAAGAAAGACTTTTTAGTATAATAGACGACTGCTATTTCACAAAAGATGATACCTGATAATTTAGGTATCTAGTCATTGGTTACTTATTTTGTCCAACACCACTCTGATTCTACACATAAATACACCGAAGTTGAGTTAAAAAGATGCTAGAATTTCTATTTGACAACACATCTGTAATTTTCTGAGACTTGGTCTTTCAACAAACTATCGGCATTTCGATGGGAACCAATTGAGCTCCTTTATTTGCTGACCTATTTCTTTATTCATTTGAAGCATACTTCATTCAGAAACTGCTGAATCAAAAGAAGCGGTGTACTTTAATTTGACATTTAGATATATCGACGACGTTTTGTCAATTAATGCCAATTTTCATACATATGCCAATGCGATAAATCCCGGCAAACTAGAAATTAAACATATAACATACTTAAACACACACACACTTCATACTTAGACATTTTACTTACAATAGACATAGATGGAAAGTTAGCAAATAAACTATACGGCAAACGTGACGATTTTGGCTTACCCATCGTAACTTTTCCACATTTAAGTAGTAATACCCCACAATCATATCCAACAATCACACGCATATGGAGTTTATATTTCACAAATGAAATGTATAAACCAATTTTTTGGCGTTATAATAGGAGAATTATATGGGAGGAAAATTGTTCTTCAAGAACTAGTGGCATAGTGCGGGTTTGGCTTTATAACAGGAGGGGGGTAGTGGGACATAAATGCGTTCGTAAAATTTATTTTTACTATATATTATTAGTAAATTCACGATTTTTTAATAACTCCTCTGGAATTCGTCGTTCATCCTATTTTAGCAAAAACTGATTCACAAAAATTTGAAGTTTTGGTACTCATTAGCCAGAAATTCCATTGCAATCTTTACATTATTTCAGGAGAAATGCATCATTCTTTATGAGAGTAATATACTAGCCACAACATTCGATGTTTATTACAAAGAAATTGAAAAGATTTATGACGTAATTCATAAACACCAAAATAAAACCATTGATACCTGAATATTTTATGGAGGTAAACTAACGAAAATGTTATCAAAATCAGGCCTAGATTTCCGAACTTAAACATGCCGCTTTTCATTTATATCGGATGTCTACTAAATTCAGAGGACAAATTCAAACAAATGCATAATTATTAAGAATATATAATGAAATGCATTTTTGCAAACTCATGTATGTCCTACTATATATATATAGACAGATGTGTACTTGCTACAATAACTTCGTGCTAGTGACTTAGTTTTTTCCGCTATAGAAGTGTTCACAAAGATATTTTTTTTGGTGATTACCTTTATCGCAGAGAAGTAGTATTTTGTTAGGGTGATTGTGGAACTTAACTTGTAGCTCCCATCTGACAGATATAAACGTTTGCAACATCAGATAATGTCAGATTGTTTACACTCATTTAGCGGATCTCCATTTATCAAAAGATAGAAACTTAATCAAGTCTGTTTAATACCGGTAGTAGTTTAAGATGATGAATTGCTAATTTGAATTGCAGCTGTTTTTTTCGCCAACAATGATACAATGTTACAAAAGAATCGAAAATAAGCATTTTGTTAAACTACACATTTTAAATTCATATCGGATTGAATTGTGTTTAGTATGTTGTGTTTCTGTGATTTGTTTGCAGATATTCTGTTTTGTTGCATCATCTCGTTTTGTCTTTACTTGTAATATATTTTGTCATTTTGGCAATATTTTCGTAGTTTTTTCATTTGTTTAATTCGCTTGATAAGGTATCTTATCATGATTCATTATGGATAGAGAATACATATCAAGATAATAATTGTAATGATCCATATTACATTGATTTTTTTCTGAGAGAAAAGTTGAAACTTGTTGTTGCTATTGGTTTATCGCTATGAATCTAGTGATACTGGAAAACGTGATATAAACAAAGTGAAAATGAAGAAGTACCAAAGAATAATCGAAATTCAAGTCCATTAGAATACGACAAATAAAATTACTCTGTTTCACTTAGTGAAATGTTGAGTTGCCTTTTCGTTGGCTTTTGTTGAGACATCTGTACCAATTGTGACGAGAATTCACTCCTCACGTATTTCATTGGACTTGACTGTAGACTCATGGCGGGTGTGACCGGTCGACAGGGGATGCTTACTCCTCCATAACATCTGATCCTACCAGAGGTCTGTACTTGTCCATTTTTACCGGATTTGTGTCTAAGTCGTGGACATTCTATTGGTATCTGAGATTTTTTATATTAAGTAAATGGTCTCAACAAGAACAATTTCGAATCCCAAACGGGGTAGGATCAGGTGTCCGGAAGGAGTCAGCGTCTCCTGCCAGCCAGCATGCCGTACCCGTCGCAAATGTTACATGAAAAACCTCTCGAGTTGAGAATCATAAGATACGATTCCAAGCCCAACAGTCAGATGTAGGTAAACAAACAGAACTACACTTTTTTACAGTGGAATGCCTTTTACAATTTACAAGCACTTGCTGTAATGTATTTACTTTAACTTTTCATTATTCTACTTCACAGATTACAGAATTCCAAGATATCGGTTAATTCCTTGTTGTGGCTTACTATTATACAGTGATGAACTAGTAACAAGCTGCTATTTAATTATAAACAGGTTTTGTAGTGCCTAGATATCACAAATCTTCAATAAAATACTCATAATAATGTCATCACTTGTGACGTTTCTATCATTATAATGGGCATGTCATCACTGGTAACGTTTCTATCATTCTTTTTGGCATGTCATCACTGGTGATGTTTCTATCATTCTACTGGGCATGTGATCACTGGTGATGTTTCTATCATTCTATTGGGCATTTCATCACTGGTGACGCTTATATCATTCTATTGGGCATATCATCACTGGTGACGTTTCTATCATTCTATTGGGCATGTGATCACTGGTGACGTTTCTATTGTTGAAAATGAAAATCTGAAAAAATCTAATTTTAAGAGGTCCGAAATACTGCGAAACTTGTTCCTCCTTTAATTGGAGACATATTTAAGGTAGTTATGGATTCAGTCGAGGATAATGCCAGACGACAGACCAAAGATGAACACGAGGAATTAGACACTCTGAATGGATAAAATTGTTCGATGGTTGATAAAATATCGAAAAAGAGAACTTAAAGGAACAATGAAAACGTGTTATTCTCCTGTGTTCAGTGACTCAGAAGTGATAACCGAGCTGGATAGATTACATGACCAATATGCACTGGTCCCAGCAGACAAAGCCTCAAGTAATATAGTTTTTATTTGTAAGGCACATTACTATAATTGTTTTTTTTAGAAGAACTTGGGTTAAGTACTAATCCCCGTAATCTTACATATAGATGTTGCCAACTTTTAAAGGACGAAATAGTTCAAAATCATATATCAATAATAAGTTCTTTTTATGTACTTACAACCGATACTGATTTTGAGCTACCATATTTATATTTCATAAAATCCATATAAACAGAGGTACATAACAGGATCCAAGAATTGTTCCATCAAACATTTATCTTTACTCCTTACCAAATTACTGAAAGCAGGTAAGAATAAACACCAGCAATACAATACCGTTGTTTTTTTCAGGAAGAGGAGCAAATCAGTTGTGGATACTGAAAACTCCAAAACAGCGTTTAGAAAATTGAAAAAGATAATTTTCTCAAATTCATGATATCACAACATACGCCTTTTCTATTCACAATACATCAATCAAAAGAGAGGGTTTTTGGCATATGGACAATATTTTTTACACTAAAATTAATACCCGTAAATTCAAATACCTAGACATCGATTATTATGATACGAATTTCGTCCAACACCACCGATCATCGCTGTCTCAACGCATGTAACTTGCATTTTAGGTCGAACATTATTCTGCATTCTGCTGTAACGCAAGTGTTGTAGATCGAACATTATAGTCTACACGTATTACTTAGCTATTCTAAACAAAAACACTGTATATACGAATGTAATTCAAATCTTTTAGATCGGGTATCCTTTGTAGATGCATGTGATGTATGAATTAAATAGCAATAACTGAATATCAAAAGGTATGCAGGGAAACAAATCGTCTGTCCAATAGATATCTGCATCTATCCCAAAGATACCTGGAGATATTTACGGATTAGCTGACACGTAACCCTGAATAGCTGGTGATATTCATTGATACGGTTTGTTATCCCATGATCAGCCTATTATCCAGTAGTTACCTCAGCATCTTGAGATATCATAATTTCGGCTAGAAGTGGGCGTTATACTATGGACAATATACTATTACAACAATTTCTATAACAAATAAATGTTTTTATTTCAATAAATCAAAGTTTTTGCTATGATAAATAAACGTTATAGCTACAATTAAAGGAGCATTAGCTGTTTTTTTAATTCCCCTTCTTTACTACTTACATTGATATACAATATAAAAAAGAGACATACACAGGCATAAAAATCCTGAAATCACTATATATTTTGTGAAAACTGCTTTAGAAACCTGGTTTGGCACACTTTCAATTACAATTGATTAACACAACCTTTCTATTTGTATATAAATACCACACTAGACGTGACCTTATTTTCACAAGATATATAGTAATATAAGATTTTTATGTCTGTGTATAGCTCTTATCTATTATTGTAGATGAAGTACAAGTTGTAAAAGTAGAAAGAAATAGAATTGTTTTTGGTACACATAGCTAATGCCCCATTAATACAAAGTTTTACTATAATTGATCTGAAACTTGTATCAACAATTAAGACACATGGTGTAAAAAAGGCAAGACAGTCTAGAGTTTCTTGTTACTACTCTTATATAACACAAAGTGTGGTAAAATTGAAATTTTAGACTTTTTAATTACTGTCTAATGTTATATTTTACAGACTAATGCATATCTAAACAAGCATTATGGCTATATATTAATGATAAATGCCTGTTTTATATTTTTCAGTATTTGAAATATGTCAAATGACAGGAGAGTGGCCATATAAAAACCGAAAAGAAGTAACATGTTTTCGGTGATTTCTAATTGTAAAATTTGCAGAACGTTGACTCCAAAGAGCAATTCTCGATATACCTGTGGCAATAACTTACCAGTAAGTAGTTTGTCTCTATATATGAAATGAACTTTTGATCGTACATGTGGATATCTGTAATGAGCGACTTGAGATAACAATATGTATAACGAATAAAAGAAACATATGTAATAACATAGAAATGTGATGAAATACATCACAGGAGCTGAGAGACTCAAAATCAGAATTATAAAAGACACCCAGGTTATCGATATTTGGCGTAATAGTTACATTCTGGCTCATTATCCCAACTGATTCCAGCGAAACATTCGTTTACGAAATGAAATATAACTGAAAATGCTAATAGGCACAAACTGAATCCTGGCAGGGGTGTAATGGTATTATCAAAACTAATGAATATATCTTATTATAAGAGGCAGTGAAATGCGTTTGATTACGTAACTATTCAGAAAATAGCCATCTTTGTCATACGTCTTTTCCAGTGAGGTATGCAACTTAATTTAACGTTCATTATAAATAACAAGCCATAAATACAATTTATTATCTGTTTAAACAAAAGAAATACTTGCGCTACGTGTTTTGTAAACAGACATTTTCTAGATCGTTTTTATCTGTTAACACATATCTCTGCAGCAAACCAATAATTGCTCTGTCAAGGGGTGCACGGATTTTGTTCCAGTTAATTAGGGCGGGCGATGCATGCTTTGTATTTACTATTGCATTTATTTTCATAGAGGATATCACTACATAATGAAATACTAAATGATGTGTCAATTTGTCGTTGTAAAATAACATCTGATCTCTGTAACATTTCATATGTCTGCTAACCTGTAAATCACACTCCACATTATCAAATAGTATATAAAAAGTGCAGATAGTGTCCACCACGAGGACGTCCATCAGGCAATAAATAAACACAGCAGATGCAGGACAAACAGGGGATATCGTGAAAACAGGGAGATGGAATCATATGTCATGGAGACGATAGTATCCCCTAACACGGTAACACCTGCTATGGCTCCAGCCAATTAGAAATCTAAGCGATGCAACAATAACCCCTGGCTACATACATGTGCACCCGTACTCATACACACACACACACACACACAGATATATATATATATATATATATATATATATATATATATATATATATATATATATATATATATATATATGTGTGTGTGTGTGTGTGTGTGTGTGTGTGTGTGTGTGTGTGTGTGTGTGGAATCTGAACAGAAAATAAATTTAATTCAATTAAATATGAGAGTCATCAGTTAGCATTCTAGAGTTTCTAGAATAATGATCTAACGTTAAGCAAACTGATAAAACCTAACTATAACTTTACTTGGAAGATAAAAACTTTCTCCCACTCACAATCACTTGCTGTAACTTGTTCGCTCCAAGAAAGCTATTAATTTTTTTGTCAGAAATAAGCATTTGAACCATTATTATACAATGATAAACTAAGCAACTTTTCATCTTGATGTAACCGTAGTTACAAAATTTTAGACTTGCAACTGAAAACTGACAGGATTTTTCAATATTAATTCTAACATCATATTGACCCTAAATACCAATGATGGTGTTGACATCCATTTCAGTGGAAACCAGGAATGTTCCATATTGTTTTTGTTCATGATACAGAAGAGCTCGGCTAAATTATTCTGTGATATGAAAAATGACGGTAAAAGGAATGACATATAGATGTGTAAAATGTCACATACCAAATTAGAAATAATCATCATGTTCAGGACATAATGTCCATACAAACCTGGTGAATATATATATATATATATATATATATATATATATATATATATATATATATATATATATATATATATATATATATATATATATATATAATCTGTCTCGAATTTCCATTTATATCACATTGACGACACTAGTTTTGAATATTCCATTTTCGAGCCTTTTGTCGATTGTTGAGCAAAAATGGAAAATTCAAAACTCGTATCACAAAAGTGATATGAATGGAAACTCGTGGCAGATTCTTTTTATCATATGATTCAAATTATTCGAACTATGTCAAATACATTTTGTAAATATTGCTTATGTATGTTTTGATACATACATTTACGACTACATTTTAAATAATATCAACATCAGAATTTACTTTATCAGATATTGAATTCAATCAAATTTCTTACTTGAAAACAACAAAATGAAACATCTACACAATCATGTTATTTTCGGTTGCCCACATTTAAACTCAAGTGACGTAACAAACACGTCATCGCCAACCTTCAGTTGTAAAAGTTTGCGTACGTAGTAAATAAAAAAGTTGCTGCACGTTAGCCAATCAAATCGCCGCTAGGCTTCATTATACGTGTTAAATATAAAAGATCTATGTAATCTGTTTTGAAGCTGCATAACGCATCATTCATATTTATATATATATATATATATATATATATATATATATATATATATATATATATATATATATATATATATATATATATATATATGAGACAAAGTAATGACATCGTTGAAAATATTGCATTAAAGAAACGTCTTCAATATAAAAAGATTTTAAAAATAGAATTTATCTTTAAGAATCTTAGTATTCTCTCCGTTTGTATAATTACAATGTTTTAGTACATCATTTTCTCCTTATTATAATCTTACTGCTTTAAGCATATATTGTCAATAAATAATTTCACATCCCATCTCATCCAGACACGAAGATTATAATAAAGAATAATGTATAATTAATCACATTAATTACCACAATTATCCGTCCGAAATAGGAGTCTAACTGTACGGCTATATTTTGCCACTTGCACATATTTATGTCGCATTGATAACTGTTTGGTGCTGTCATAGCATTAGTTTCAGGATTTGGAAAGACGGAATCCGTGTTATAAACAGATTCATTTTCATCCATTTTAGATAGTTTCGTAATTATTCTAGACACCCATGTAAGTAGCTTGGGTATTTTATCCTTTTCAGATTTGTGATACACGTAAGAAACAAATACTTCCATAGCAATGGAAAGTCCACTAATAAACATTTGAATTGTCATTAAAATTCCAAAAACAAAAACATGTTGTGACGACTTAGGAACGGCCTCGGTTATCAACATCATAAATACCGCAAACGTCAAGAAAATGGACATAGCCATGCCTACTTTTTCACCGCTTTCAATTGGCAGAATGAAACACAATGTGTTTAGAATGGACAGCATTACAATAGGAAGTATAATCTGAAAGACATAAAATAAAGAACGTCTTTTTATTTTTATGTAAAAATCAGTTTCAGTGAAGTTGAAAATATCTATAATTTTTCTTTGTGAAACTCTAGAACCAATTACTTCCCATTCCTCATTTGCATTAAAGTTCAACATACCCACAGATGCACTTGTTGCAGTAATTCGCACCTTTTCATCAGCTGAATACCACAATCCTAAACTTAATGGACATTCTTGATTATCAAACGGATATCTACTGATATCAATATCACATTTTGTCGTCGATTCCCTGTTAAGCCACCACATAACAGTGCCATTGTGGAAAAGCATAAGTTTAGCATTTTCAGATCCATCTATACATTTCTTAGAGGTTATTTCGTTTGCGACACAGAAATCAGGAACCCAGATACTGCTTTGAGGAACAAGAATGGAATCAGCACCAGAATAATTAGTAGGGTTCCACTGAAGATGTTCATCCCTCCACATAAGATCTATCCAAACGGTAGTTTTTATTTTTTGATTTTTATCATCAACTGAGTGTAGGGATATCAAATGAAGAGACACATCAATATATACAGTCGCAGAATACTCCTCTACAGGTCTGGCATGCGGTGCATGATCTTGAAATAGATCTCTGTACAATCGTGCTTCTGAGTGAGAATCCACAGCGTCACAAGTTACTTGTATCTTCAATGACAGCAATACTACAACACAAATTGAAATTGATAAGTTGTTCATTTTCCGTTGAATATCGTGTCTATGATTGTATAAATCATTCAATAAAACCACTGGCTGCCTTGTCCTACAAACGATGTTATACACATTTGAAGTGTTCGCAGGTTTGAGGCGATTTGCACAAACTAAGACTTGATCTTTATAAACAGTCCGAAGTCACTGATTCTGGAAATATTGCGTAAGAATATATGTGCCACACCATATTTATAATTCTGAGAATCTCAAAGTTAACACGATACATTATACACGCGATTGGCTGCAAACTGACTTGTTATATTATGGAAACATTTGTTTATCATGAAAATATTGTAGCATTTAATGTTTACTTTGAACATTTTCCCATGGCTTATGATACATCCGTATAGTGGATACGAGGGAGTCGATTCACAGATAGGTATCTAGTGTTGGTACCAATGTCATAGATGCACAGTGTTTATATAAACACTTCGTGGATATATAAATGGAAACGTCTTGGCTGGAAGTTTTATCTGAAGTCAGGTAAGCTTGACAATATCTATGTTAAAATATAATATTATCCATATTATTTTTTATTCTATACATATTATGTGTAATTCATCAACATAGAATATCAAAAAGTAGAAAATCTTTTAATATATAAGTATGATTTGAGAAGAAATATAAAAACTATTTTAATAGATATAAGTATTTAACAGAGCTTGATTTGCGAAGTAAGAGTACGTTGTATTTTATCATAGTTGTTCTAAAAGGTTGTACGAGTAAATCAACAGCTGGCGTACTATCTATAAATAAAAACTTATGATCACTCTAGTCACATTTATCATTTAATATTATTATTTAAAAAATGAATATTCTACTATCTGTAACCATGGTAATCTCTCTGTTATAGTCAAGTAATGTTGCATCAATGGACATTCGGAAATAACTGTTGTCAGAATTTTATAACGTATATTTAGTGACGCTTGTAAAGTTGGATGACGTTTATAAATCACTTTGTTCGTCGTCTGGCGTTACCTTCGTTGTTACAAATTAATTACAAATTTGAATGACACCTGTAATATAAAGGTATATAACCCTTTCTTCGTCGCCAGACGTCACTTTCGTCGTCACATGTTTATTACATAGTTGAATGACGCCTGTAAATCTAAATCACTTTTGTCATCACAAGTTTATAACATAGTTTAGTGACGCGTGTAAAGCTAAATCACTTTGTTTGTCGTCTGGCGTCACTTTTGTCTTCACAAGTTTATTACATAGTCTTATGACGCCTGTAAAGCTTTATGACATTTATAAATCATTTTGTTCGTCGTCTGGCGTCACTATTGTCATTACATACTTTTAGTGACGCCTGTAAAGCTAGATCACTTTGGACATCGTCTGACGTCACCTTCGTCACCACACATTCATTACATACGTTTAGTGACGCCTGTAAAGCTAGATCACTTTGGACATCATCTGACGTCACCTTCGTCACCACACATTCATTACATACGTTTAGTGACTTTGTTCGTCGTCTTGTGTCGCACTCGTCGTCACACATTGGGTTACAGGAAAATGTCAACCAATCAATTTTCGGCGAAAACCTAGAACTTTGTATGTTTATTTATTTATTTGAGATCCCGGATGGTTTCCAAAGCGACCAACGTAATGGTCGATATTTACTAAAGTCGTTGGAAAAATGGTAAAAGGTAAAAATTTGAAATGAAGGCGTTTCCGTAATAACATTCAGCAGAGCTTAACAAATGGCAGTTTATATTGACAAGAACTTATACTGTGCTTCAACCGACATGCATTAATTTCCATAAATTTTATTCTTGTTTGCGTTAAAATATATAAGCTTGACATTCTAATGCGATATATGCTAAGCTTCTACTTATCTTTCAGATCAGAACATAAACTGGAATAAGAAAAGGAACCAGGCCGTCGAGTATACATTTTATAAATACAAATGTCAAGTACTTCAAATGTCTCTTTTTATGCAAAATAAAAGCCTATTTAGAAATAATTAAAGTATAAAGTCTATAAACTGGTGTTGGTTCTATCAAAGATCAAGAAATTAAATACATAAAGTAACAGGGTTCAATATTAATGGGTTCGACTTTATCTATCTATCTATCTATCTATCTATTTTTTATTATTTTTTATTTAAGTTCAAGGGACCACCTAAGAAAGTTCGAAACATCGGGACTTCGACTCACGGATGGTTATCGAGAACTATACATGTCTTTTGTTTAAGAGGTTTTATAAGGTGCATATTACGTCTTTGAATCCATTTAAAACATAAACGGTCATCATAATAATTAGTGCTAAATTTGACTTAATTGTCGTGAAATTTAAATCATAAAATGTTTTTGAGAAGGAGAAGAATTATCTTGGGGATGATTTCGTACAAATATCAATTTTGACTTCGAATTATATGCACGGATTTTTGTTGTTTTTATAAAAATGGGCCCAAAAATTATATGAAAGTAATATAAATCATCGAGTAATTTGACTGATAAAATTGAAATAAGTAGAGTTAAATAACAAAATTATTCGGGACTTTGTTAATAGTTGGAAACATCGAGAAATTCAAGTCATGGAAGTTCAACTCATCAGGGAACTTCGCTTGTGGATTACCAATACCGTTGACTGAGGATGGGCGTTTAATTGTGTGTGTTTCAATTCAACTTCGGTTCTTGTGATGAATTTAAATAAATCAATATATATATATATATATATATATATATATATATATATATATATATATATATATATATATATATATATATATATATATATATATATATATATATATATATATATATATATATATATATATATTTGGGACCTGGTCTTTTTGCAAAAAGGTCTAGAGAAAAGATAAAGTGATTGTTTACTCAGCTAAAATCTACTGGGTAATCAGTCTGATTGACTTGTATTCAATCACTAATGGTTGCTGGGAAATGAGTGTTCTGCATACTATATGCGTATAGACTTTGCAATTTAAGCATAACGAAATAATGATTGCAGTGCAGCATAATGATAAAAGGTAAAATAATATAAATCAGGAGTCTGAAACAGAACCAGTCCATAGACTATGCTTACCGGCATGTATTTAATCTGCATCTGTGCATGAATATTGTTTAGTGTTGTTTATTTTCCAGGTTTTGTCCTTTTATGTTTAAGAGATACTGCACGTCATGCTAAATGGTGATGAAATTTTAATAAATGAACAAAAATCGATGACTTTTATTTGAAACTTGATGTTTCCATACAAATGAAAAAACTCCTGACGGAATTTGAAACAACAATTAAACAGAAAGAGACAAAAAATATAATATCATATGGAGGATAATTTTCATTAAGAGCTCACACTTAGAGCGACATAATAAACGGGGCATTTCCCGATTCGCTATTAAGATCTAGGTACAATATCTAAAATCCTTCGGCACAACTGGCCATAAATACAATCAAGATCCTAAATATGATTCCTTTAATGAATAATATCTTGTACATGTACAGTTACAGTAGTCCTTTTATGAAAAATATATCTCAAGAACATGCCAAAGTTAGACATGGACAGCAAACTGGCTTTGAAGTTCGCCCAATTTGATGTTCATTTTCTATACTGTATCTCCCGTGTCATTGAAATTTTTCAAAAACTTTTGAACTGTTGACGTAGATAGTGAATGTATTAAACA
This sequence comes from Atrina japonica, assembly GCA_030159075.1. Classification (NCBI taxonomy): domain Eukaryota; kingdom Metazoa; phylum Mollusca; class Bivalvia; order Pterioida; family Pinnidae; genus Atrina; species Atrina japonica. The sequence continues at coordinate 144,879 of BROG01000835.1, forward strand.
TACCCACTGCCTTTCGACCACTTAAACATACTCCATCTAAACATAACATCGTTTGCATTTTAGTTGAGACAGAACAATTGTGTGCTTAGCCATTTTGTTTAGCTTCAATACGGCATTATAAATAGCCCATGAAAATTCCTCATTGTTACGTCATATCTACAGTACGTTTTCAAAAGTTTTTACCACAGCATCACCATTTATTGGCATTTGCTAGCAAAAATAAATATTTTTCATTATGAGAATAAAAAAATAGTAAAATCAATGAAAATAACAGTGAAAAATAAAGCTTTTATTTAAATGACAAATCAAATAAAAAATGTAATAAATTATATTATCATATGGGATTACATATCTATGAATTAATCATGATTACCATTTTCTATTTACAATTTTTTTTATTTTAGAACTTGTTTTGGTGGTTTATTTTCTTAATAGTGATATTTATACTAGATGCTACTAATACTTACACCTGAAGACAGACATATTATATTAACATATCTATTACGTTGCGTACAAAAACACTTGCAGTGTTTGCAGTGATTGCAGTGTGTTTTGTCGACTTCCGATAAAGGTGCAGAAGTTTGATATAATGAAGGTTTGCACTAGTTGTATCACATTGTTTATGGTTATAGTTGTACAATGCAAATACATCTATCTTGGGATTCCTTTTCCAATTACACAGTAATATTTTAGTGGTAAATTAATGCAGTAAAATTGATTATTCGAGAAAATGACTTGCAGAGCACACGGGATATGACGTTTATATGTACTCACCGAGACTTTAAGTTAGATGTCCCAGTCTTAAACAGGGGCCGAGTAACTTAAAATTCAGATTGCATTCAGATTCCATTCAAGTGTACTATAGATATTGTGTGAAGTATTGTTCTTTTCGCATATATCTAAGTGTACTATAGATGTTGTGTGAGGTACTGGTCTTTTCGCATATATCTAAGTGTACTTTAGATGTTGTGTGAGGTATTGGTCTTTTTGCATATATCTAAGTGTACTACAGATGTTTGTGAGGTATTGGTCTTTTCGCATATATCTAAGTGTACTTTAGATGTTGTGTGAGGTACTGGTCTTTTCGCATATATCTAAGTGTACTACAGATGTTTGTGAGGTATTGGTCTTTTCGCATATATCTAAGTGTACTACAGATGTTTGTGAGGTATTGGTCTTTTTGCATATATCTAAGTGTACTATAGATGTTGTGTGAGGTATTGGTCTTTTCGCACATATCTAAGTGTACTACAGATGTTTGTGAGGTATTGGTCTTTTCGCATATATCTAAGTGTACTTCAGATGGTGTATGAGGTATTGGTCTTTTTGCATATTTGAGCGAAAATACTTTTTGAAAATGGCTCTTTATAAATATATTTTCATGACAATTATTTTTATTCTGAGTGATTTGGTTTTTATATTTATTCTGTTGGTTACAGGATCATATGTTTTGGGACTGCTTTTTAGACGTTGACAGAGATTTATCGGGAATGCAAGACCGACAACTCTGTTTAAGAGATTGAGGTTGGGCCATAGACTCCAAAATATGATTGCATATATTGGTGTGTGTTTGTATTGCAAAACTGGTTTGATGAGAATTTAAGTCGTAGCCAAGAAATGTGTAATCAATTTCTCTGTGGAAAAAATCAAATACGACAAATTATTTGATTAGTGGAATATTCACCAGATATGTTATTTCTTTTGAACTAACTGACGATCAACACCTATATGTAAAAATCACACCAATCGGTTGTTTTTAAATGTAACACTAATATCAGAGATACAAGTCTTAAATTCCCCTTTTTAAATGCATTACTTACGATTGTTTACGTATTATAACTGTTTGTTTTTAAAAATACAGTAATGTTTTACTTAATGTTTCATCAGAATCATCACAGTCAACAACATGTAAACAGCGAAAATTTAAACATAACATTTTGATATATCATCTCTCCTAAGTCAACTAAAGATGTAACTTAGTCTTTGTATCATTAGTTATTGTTAAATGAAAATCAAGAAGTACCAATGGGTAATCGAAAATTAAAGTCCATTACAGTACGACAAATCGGATTTACAGATGGTCTCAGCATTCCCGCTTAGCATGCCACACGCGTTGCAGTGCCACTTGTTACGTTGTACACACATCAGTACTGCAAATGTCAGTACTACACTGTATTATTTCTGGAGCAATGATACAGTACAGATGTTCTGGAGTCTATGACTATTCAAAACCAATCTCAACAATTTACAAAACTAAACTGTTAAAAAGATGGTTAATCAATAAACTCAGTTTTTTTGTTTAACGTTCCTCTCAAGAATCTTTCACTCATATGGAGACGTCACCAGTGCTGGTGAAGGGCTTCAAAGTTTGTCCTTTACTTGGCACTTTCCACCATTGAGCAGTGAGGGTTCTTTAGCGTGCCAACACCTACTGTGAAAGGGGACCTCGGTTTTTACTATCTCATTAGAAAGACAGGAATCCGACTTGTCGCCGGCTGGACTCGAAACACGACCGCATGATCAAGAGTCGAGCGCGCTACCGGTACGAGGATTGATTGATATGTTTTGAGTCTTACTTTGAAGGACTTAAGCAGGGCCTTAACCTATCTCACCACTACCCACCTGATCTTGCTCCATCAGACTTCCAACAATCCCCCAAATTTAAAGAGGTCATTTCCGGTTCCCATTTTCAGAAAGATGATGTCATACATACTGTGGAGAACCTTCTGGACAGTCAAGAAAGAATTCTTTAAAAGTGGCATTGAGCCCCTTGGACATCACTGGCAAATGTGTAAAGACACTAAAGGAGATTATGTTGAAAATTAGTGTCATACGCCTCCGTTCAAAAAACCAACACATCTAATATATGAGGCTCAACACTTATCAATCAATCCTTGATGTTTTTTACTTTCAGTCTCCTGACATGCTGTTTTGTTGAAGTTCTCGTATCATTTTATATCAGAGCAGAGTTCTACAAAGATAGATTATACAGATTATGAAGTACTTATAGGCTATCAACCTTTATCATAAATGTTACAGCTGTATCGTAAAGATAAAATGTCTACACAACATAACTAGGTGAACATCTTACGATGGTAAAACAACTTTTATGAATCAGTGCGAGCACGTTAAATTGTGACTTTGGACATAACTACAGATTCTTACATAATGACGTCAAGGGTCAATCATAATCACTATCACTAAAGTGCAAATTTTATCATGAAATATTTCATAACTACATGAATTTTTATATATATTATGGTCACAAAGCAGCCACCATACATAATCCATGCCAATACTTAGTATTTCGGTTCCAGTTGTTTATTGGATTCTACAGTAATATTTCGTATAGTAGGACTGTTTAAATTCTGAAATCCTCAAATGCTAAGAGAGTCATCTTATTAACACAAGGATATTAGAAATCGTATTTGATGTCGAAACAACTTTAACGGTCGGTATAATTGTCTTGTTTGCGACTACTCTTTTTCACTAAATTAAATATTAAGTTACTTGTTCAATAGCTTTTGTTTGATAGTCTGTATCAATCATGATTTGGATTTCTGCCTCATCTATTTTCTCTTACATTTGACTTTGGAATCACTTTGGGTGTAGACCGGTCAACAGGGGAAGCTTACTCCTCCATTGCACCTGGATTTTTTTTCCAGTTTATCCAATATCACCAGATTCGTGTATGTATCCTGGAAATCCTGATAATCTGTTTTAAATTTGAGCTCAAATGTCTTATTGACAGAAGCGATCGTCTTTGATTTACAACCTTCACCTTCGTCCGCCCTTTTTGGCGAAACCAGAAGTTTTGTATTATGTTTAATATTTAGTGAAATATTGTGATTGCAAACAAAGTAATTATATCGACTTTAAAATTTGCAAAATGTTGACTTTAAACATGATTCATCTTATCCTTATGACAACAACCTATCAGTAAGTAGTTTGACTGCATATGAAGTGACCATATGTTGATTAAGCTACAGTAGATATAAACACCATATTCAGGCGAACAAGGGAAGTAATTATTTAATGTTGAAAGTCGGTGACATAAAAGCCAAAATTTTCACGGTATGGTAGAGCAAGGTTGGGAAAAGAGACGCATTTGAAAGTTTTAAAAACGAATTTTCTTGTTTAATATGACCTTGTTTATTGTCGAATTACAATGGGTATATGAAAATTTACTGAATTTATATTTTGATTTATATGATGTTTTGAACCCTGAAACTTTTATTTGTCTCTGAACAAAACATGTCTTGGGGCAGGGATAAATAATTTAAAACTGGTATTATTTGATTCACTGACATAATGCAAAATAAATTGTCAACACTGTTATAAACAGAGGATAAATGATTGTCATTTGATGCATATGAATAAAGAAAATAATTGACATGGAATAGATTATACTTGTACTCGATTTTCTTACGTGCTATTGATCTTTTGTCAATTTTAGCTTCCTTCTCTCCAAGGTAAACCGATAGAAATGCAGGTCCGCAAATTATACAAGTTCAACTCATGGGACGATTTGTCCCTTGATAACATTGAGCTCCAAGTTAGAATTTATCCATGCCAAAATGAATACTTGGTTCGCAGATGGAACAATAAAGTATATAATTCTCTGTGCTCCCTGATGGTGTTTCATATGCCAGACCTGTTTAATTATTTTATACAATACAGGATTCACAATGGTTTTGATACGTGCTAAGCTGTAGATAAAACTATAATAACTGTCAAACGGGGATCTTCGTATCTTAAATTCTGTTTTATTATCCTGCCATACATACACTTGACGTGAACAAAATTCCAGTGTGAAGAGTAAGTAGGACAAATCACAACATCTTCCTTCTTATATTCAGGCACAGCTGCAGGAACAAATTTAAAACTGAATCACATAAGACAAATACTACCATTTGTTCAAGACGAACCCCTTGTGTATCCAGTACTACTGTGGTTCTAAAAACAAAACATTGATGTGGATATAAAACCCCATTAAATCAATAATGTCCCTTTATTAGCTGACCCAATCCTCTTCATTTGAAGACGATTAGGTTTCAAGAATAAGTTTTAGTAAATTTTACTTTTTATCTATTTGAATATGAAAAGCTAGAATTTCTTGGTATATTGATATTTGACATACCATCTAAACACGTATTGACCTAAAATACTTTCTATATACTAACGTCTGAACGATTAGTGTTGACATATTGTACTTTATCCCTATCAAGGTCTGGACAACTAGTGATGGTATATTGTACTTTCTCTCTAACAATGTCTGGAGAACAGTTTACTAGCGATGGTATATTCCATTTTCTCTCTATCAAAAACTGTACAATTAGCGATGGTATAAAGTGCTTTTTCTCTGTCAAAGTCTGGACAACCAGCGATGATATATTGTACTTTGTCTGGGCAACTAGCGATGGTATATTGTACTTTGTCTGGGCAACTAGCGATGATATATTGTACTTTGTCTGGACAACCAGCGATGATATATTGTACTTTGTCTGGGCAACTAGCGATGATATATTGTACTTTGTCTGGACAACCAGCGATGATATATTGTACTTTGTCTGGGCAACTAGCGATGGTATATTATACATTTTCTCTGTCAAAGTCTAGACAACTAGCGATGGTATATTGTACTTTCTCTCTAACAATGTCTGGAGAACAGTTTACTAGCGATGGTATATTCCATTTTCTCTCTATCAAAGTCTGTACAATTAGCGATGGTATAAAGTGCTTTTTCTCTGTCAAAGTCTGGACAACCAGCGATGATATATTACTTTGTCTGGGTAACTAGCGATGGTATATTATACATTTTCTCTGTCAAAGTCTAGACAACTAGCGATGGTATATTGTACTTTCTCTGGACAACAAGTAATGATATATTGTACATTCTCTCTGTCAAAGTAGGGAAAGTAGCAATGACAAATTGTACTTTCTCTCTGTCAAAGTCTGTACAAAAGTTATGGTATATTGTATATTCTTTGGACAATTAGCGATGGTATATTGCACTTTCTCTCTTTCAAAGTAGGGACATCTAGCCGTGGCAAATTGTACATTCTGTGTACAACTAGCGATAGTATATTGTACCTTCTCTCTGTCAAATCCTGGACAACTAGCAAAAGTACATTGTACTTTCTCTGGATGCCTAGTGATGATATATTGTACTTTCTCTCTGTCAAAGTATGGACAAATAGCAATGGTATATTGTACTTTCTCTAGACAACTAGACGATGATATATAATACCCTCTCTCTGACAAAGTCTAGACAACTAGCGATGGTACATTGTACTTTCTCTCTGTCAAAGTCCAGACAACTAGCGACGGTATAATGTACTTTCTCTTGACAACTAGCGATGATATATTGTACTTTCTCTGGACAACTAGAGATGGTATATTGTACTTTCTCTGGACAACTAGAGATGGTATATTGTACTTTCTCTGGACAACTAGAGATGATATATTGTACTTTCTCTGGACAACTACAGATGGTATATTGTACTTTCTCTGGACAATTAGAGATGGTATATTGTACTTTCTCTGGACAACTAGAGATGGTATATTGTACTTTCTCTGGACAACTAGAGATGGTATATTGTACTTTCTCTGGACAACTAGCGATGATATATTGTACTTTCTCTGGACAACTAGAGATGGTATATTGTACTTTCTCTGGATAACTAGAGATGGTATATTGTACTTTCTCTGGACAACTAGAGATGGTATATTGTACTTTCTCTGGACAACTAGAGATGGTATATTGTACTTTCTCTGGACAACTAGAGATGGTATATTGTACTTTCTGTGGACAACTAGAGATGGTATATTGTACTTTCTCTGGACAACTAGCGATGATATATTGTACTTTCTCTGGACAACTAGAGATGGTATATTGTACTCTTTCTGGACAACTAGAGATGGTATATTGTACTTTCTGTGGACAACTAGAGATGGTATATTGTACTTTCTGTGGACAACTAGCGATGGTATATTGTACTTTCTCTGGACAACTAGTGATGGTATATTGTACTTTCTCTGGACAACTAGAGATGGTATATTGTACTTTCTCTGGACAACTAGAGATGGTATATTGTACTTTCTCTGGACAACTAGTGATGATATATTGTACTTTCTCTCTGTCAAAATATGGACAAATATGGTATACTGTGTTAGTATCTTGTATATTTTCTCTCTGTCAATTTATATTCTATTTACAAATGATGTGAGCATCTAGAATTGGTACATTGTACTTTCTATAGGCCAAGTAAATTAATGAGATTCTCGGGGATAGTAGACGTTTTCAGTATAGAAAACAGATGCAATATTTCAAATGAAAGATACGAAAATCGGTTTTGCTAAATGGATAATTTTTATAGTGATACATTGATAAATATATATGTCTACTTTGATTATGTAACATCTTAAATGTTGGGTCGATCCCGTATAAAACACATTTTAATGCTTTCAAAATCAAAATATCGAAGGCTTTATGTAGTAATATAAAAACCTCAGATACCAAAGTGTAAATCAATAGAATGTCCAGGACATAGATACAAATCCGATAAAAAATGGACAAACACGGACCTCTGGAAACCAAGAGGTGGGATCAGGTGCCATGGAGGAGTAAGCATCCCCTGTCGACCGGTCACACCCGCCGTGAGTCCACAGTCAAGTCCAGTGAAACACGTGAGGAGTGTATCCTCGTCACAATTGGTACAGACGTCTCAACAACCGCCAACGAAAAGGCAACTCAACATTTCACTTAGTGAAACAGAGTAGTCGCAAAGAAGACTATTATACCGGAACGTTGACATTAAACGCGGTTTTCAATATCCCTGTGTCAATAATTTGTCAGTGAGTAGTTTACCTCTGTATATGAAATCTTCATATGTTGTGCACGCCCTGGCATATCGGATCATTTGTGAAATATAAACTCCATATGCAGGTGACTGAGGTATATTACTACTTAAATGTGGAAAATTTACGATGGGAAAGCCGAAATCGTCGCGTTTATCGTATAGCTTCGTAGCTAATTTCCCGTCTGTGTTTATGTTAAGTAAAATGTCTAAGTATGAAGCGTGTGTGCTTGATTCTGTTGTATCTTTAATTTCTAGTTCGCTGGGATATATCGCATTGACATATGTATGAAAATTGTCATTATTAATTGACAAAACGTCGTCGATATATCTAAATGTCAAATTAAAAGACACCGCTAGCTTTTTCTTCTTTTGATTCAGCAGTTTCTGAATGAAGTCTGCTTCGTATGAATAAAGGAACAGGTCGGCCAATAAAGGAGCACAATTGGTTCCCATGGGAATGCCGACAGTTTTGTTGAAAGACCACGTCTCCGAACATTACAAATATATTGTCTATTAGAAATTCCAGCATGTTTTTTATATCAACTTCAGTATATTTATGTGTAGAATCAGAGTGGTGTTTGACAAAATAAGTATCCTGATAGCCAATCACTAGATATTTAAATTTTCGGGTACCACCTTTAGTGAAAAAGCAGTTGTGTATGATGCTGAAAAGTCTTTCTCTTAATTTTTCATGAGGAATAGTAGTGTAAAGAGTAGAGAAGTCATAAGTTTTGATGCTGTGAATTCGAGAAAAATTGTGTGCCTTCAAATTTTCTAAAAGCTGTTTAGAATTTTTAAGTATCCACATCTGATTTACACCGCTTCTGGAATAAGCAACTGTACAGTATTGTTGAAGTTTCTCCTTAACGGCTGTCAATATCTTGGTAAGGAGTAAAGATAAAGGTTTGGTAGAACATTTGCTGGATCCTGCTATGTATCTTTGCTTATATGGGGTTTTATGAAGTTTAGGTATCCAATATAAATATGGCAGCTCGAAATCGGTATCCGTTGTAGGTTTATCAAATGAGCGTAATACGGATACGTGATTTTGAAGGATCTCGTCCTTAGAAAGTGAGCTACGTGTATATGTAGGATTACCAGAATTCATATTAAACCCAAGTTCTTCTAATAAACAATTATAGTAATGTGCCTTACAAATAAAAACTATATTATTTGAGGCTTTGTCTGCTGGTACCAGTACATATTGGTCATGCAACCTATCCAGTTCAGTAACTACTTCTGGATCATTAAATACAGAGGGATAACGTGTTTTCATAGTCCCTTTAAGTTTTCGAATACGAGATTTTATCAACCATCGTATGGCTTTCAGCCATTCAGACAAATTGTCTGGTTCTTCGTCTTCATGTTTGGCCCATCGTCTGGTATAATCTTCGACAGAATCCATAACTAAACTGAAATTCTGACGCCAATTAAAGGAACGGGCTTCCCGGTATTTAGGGCCCCTTAAAATAAGATTTTTTAGGCTTTCATTTTCAACAATAGAAACGTCGCGGTAATGACATGCCCGATAGTATTGTATTTGAAAGGAGATGAAGCACATGGACATGTGACAGTGTTGTGTAGAAGATGGTTGATGTCTAGGCACTGCAAAACCTGTTTGTAATTGAATAGCTTGGATGCGATGCTAGGTGTATAGCTATATGAAATGCAAGGCGTGGTCTTCAGTTTAAAATATGGTGGAATACAGGACTGAACTTTTTTGTGATTTAGAACATTGCCAATGTTTAAAGCGTCTATGCCTTTATTTGTAAATTTAAGTTTAAGGAAAAGATGTTTCTGTTCAGCACAGTCATTGTTTGTAACACGTGCAGGCTTTAACAGTCTGTGATAAGCTATGTCCATTATAATGGAGTTCAGTATGTATTCTGGGGTTGAAGAATTCGTGTAGGGGCTCACTCTTGCTTCTTCAAAAAGTTTATTGAGATATGTAAAAGGAACAGAATAAAGCCTGCTGCGAATGTGATGAAGACCCAATATTTTGTTAACGTAAGGTAAAAGAGATGAAAAAGTGACATCATGTATGTATGGTCGGTTGTAAGAACGATGTCCGTGACTTCGTTTACGTCTTACGTTAGAATTTAAAAAGTTCCATCACATTAACGCCTTTACACAGTGGGCTTGATAGATTGCCCACACTTTGTATATTGTCATTACATCCATAGGGATATGCAATGCCAAGCTGTTTAATCCAAAATTCTTCACGTTGTCTACGGAAGGGGGTACTCAAGGTGGGATTGTTGGTCCAGTGGTATATTTTTTCAATTATACGCACTCTCGTAGACAAGATGGAATGGTCAGGAGAGTTGAAATGTCGATAGAGTATCTGGTTACCCCCATTATTAATCTCGAATCGATGACCAGATACTCTTTTATTTAAGGGCCCCTTAGTTTCGCCAACATAAATCAAACCACACAAGGCACACTCAATTCTGTAAACAACGTTAGATGATTTGAATGAGATATGAATGAGAAACATATGCTCTTGTGGTTTATTTAAACACTTACTACCCGAGAATATGACACCCAATTTATCAAACAGAATTTATATCTCAGCTTTTTGACAAGTAACAAATTATTTTTAGACTTTTAAAAGTATTTATTGTTATCATGTGTTTAACTTTTGTCAGTTTGTGTAATGAATGATGAGCACCTGACGCTCAAATGTATAGTGTACCTGTTTATATTATCATTGTACCATTGTCTCTACGGTATCAATTACCAAGACAAACGAAACACATGACTAAAATCCATTTAACAAAAGGGCGTAATAAATGATTCTTTATTTATCTGCCTGGCTTCAGAATAATTGCATAATCGAGCAGACCCGTAACATATTTCATATCGTTATCTCTCTACATCAACATTCATTAACTATAAAAATGTGAAAAATCTGCACTTACAATTGTAAAGTATATCTGCTAAGCAAACAGATTCCTCCTATTATATCATGGTGTCTAGGAATTTCCCGATCCACTGGAATACCACTGTCCATATGAACACTTACTTAATCAGATAATGAAAAGTCCGATGACAAATTGATTTACCTTAATTTGTGTTTTTCAGGTTTGTTTGAAATTTATCTGAGAGGGAGAGTCAATATCATAATTTTTTATTCATTATATTAATTATTTTATTTTAAGAATATCAACATTGCGATTCTTAAGCGGAGGGTCCGGTTTCGATTCCCGGTAAAGGGTCATATAAAATACTTAAGGTAGTGACTGTTCCTTTGTCAAGCGTTTGGAATACGAAGTGAAAGACAATGGTCCTTCGGGTGAGAAAGCGTGGGACAATAGAGAACCGTCACTGGCCTCAATCCATAACTCGGACCATAATTTGTAGCGCTTCACTTCAAACAGGCGGACGTCTCTATATAAGTGAATAATTCTTAGCGAGATGTAAAACGACAAACAAATCAAATTAAAACTGATTGTGAATGAAAGACAAAATATAAAACAAGTATGCCGTTCTAAAACTTCCAACAAAAATTGGTACTTATGTGCCATCCAATGATTAAAGACATCAAAATGAAAGTTACGGTGAATTACATTTGGACGTTTACAGAGAGAGAGAGAGAGAGAGAGAGAGAGAGAGAGAGAGAGAGAGAGAGAGAGAGAGAGAGAGAGAGAGAGAGAGAGAGAGAGCATTTGAATGGAAGGGAAGAGTACCAATGGATATCAAAACTCAAACTCCATTAGAACACGACAAATTATATTTTAAAAAATGGTCTTAACATGAAGAACAATTTCAAATCACAAACGCTATGGGTCCTGGTATCCGGAAGGAATCCATATTTGATTTTCACGTTAACTGAAAAATCAACTCCTGGAAAGTACTGTACGATAATATATTACTTTTATCTGAAGTATACTTTTATTTAACGATAGATAGGTCATTTATGAACAGCATCAAATTGTCGAGAAGTATAACTCACGCAATATGTTTATTGCAGATGAGTGCGAATCAGTTTAAACCACCATGACACAAATTATATGAATATCATAGTTCCTATATCTCGTCGAAAATGACTCATAATGCATAATATAATTGATATTTGAACATATCGCAGTGGTTAAATAAAATTAAACGTTCATACAAACACATGCCAATTCACAATTTGAATTGTCATACAAACATATAGACGTCAAAATGTAAATGGATGTTCTATAATACTATGACATTATCCCATGTGTAAAGAATTGAATTGTATAAACCCGTTAATTAATTGCGTGAAGTAAAATAAACCACAGGCACGGGGTTTAATTAAGGGAGGTAAGATGTTTCTTATGTATATACAAATTACAGATCCCAAAGTTTTAATCGAACGCAGGTTCATGATACAATATACAAATCAGGTTACTAGTGGACACCCAGGGATCTCTGGAAATCCAAAGGTGGGATCAAGTGTCATGGAGGAATAAGCATCCCCTGTCACGCCCGGTCGTGAGTTAACAGTTAGATTTAAAAAATGAAATAATTCAGGAATGAATATTATCAATAAATATTCCACAACCACTATAGAACAGACAATTCAACGATCACTATAGAACAGACAATTCCATAACCACTATCGAACAGACAATTCAACAACTACTATAGAACTCTATAACCACTATAGAACAGACAATTCCACAACAACTATAGAACAGACAATTCAACAACCACTATAGAACAGACAATACCACAACCACTATCGAACAGACAATTCTACAGCCACTATAGAACAAACAATTCTACAACCAGTATAGAACAGACAATGTAACAGCCACTATAGAACAAATAATTCAACATTTCAATCAGTTGTTTGTTTGTTTGTTTATTGTTGTTTAACGTCCCACTCAAGAATCTTTCACTCATATGGAGACGTCACCAATGCCGGTGAAGGGCTTCAAATTTTGGCCTATGCTCGACACCTATGGCCATTGAGCAGTGAGGGTTCTTTTAACGTGCAGACACTCACTGTGACACGGGACCTCGGTTTTTACTGTCTCAGTCCGAAGGACAGGAGCGTATCCGGGTTGGTAACCATTTCACATACTTCCCTGCCCAATCCGAGGATCGAACCCGGGTCGCATTGGTGAAAAGCGAGTGCGCTAACCACTGCGCTACCCGGACACCCCATTTCACTCAGTGTAACACTAATTGCAAAAATGTCATTTTTCCGACGACCGTAAACTTTGCCAAAAGTTGACGATGTTGGCTATACCTGATATCATTTTGTTAGTAGATAATAGATATAGGTGAGAGATTAATTAGTAGATAATGGAAATAGGTCAGGGGTTGTTTAGTAGATAATAGATATAGGTGGGGAATTTGTTTGTAGATTATAGATATAAGTTAGTGATTGGCTAGTAGATAATAGATACAGGTTAGGAATTGGGATACACTCCTCACGTATTTCATTGGACTTGACTATGACCGGTCGACAGGGGATGCTTACTCCTCCATGGCACCTAATCCCACCTCTTAGTTTCCAGAGGTCCGTGTTTGTCCATTTTTACCGGATTTGTATCTATGTCCTGGACATTCTGTTGATTTATACTTTGGTATCTGAGAATTTTTATATTAAAAGGTGTTGTTAAAAGTGAGTTAAAATTAAAGGTATAGTAGAGAGGCGATTAAAATGTTGACAAAAGTGAGTGATATGTATAATAGAGAGCCGATCTAAGTGTTGACAAAAATGAGTTAGAGATATAATAGAGAACCGACAAAAGTGAGATAGAGGTAATAATATAGAGACGACAAAAGTTAGAGAGAGGTATAATATACAGCCGACAAACTGAGAGGTATAATAGAGAGCCGATCAAAGTGTCGTCTAATATGAGAGTTAGAGGTATAATAGCCGACACAAGTGAGAGAGAGCGAGACAGAGAGAGAGAGAGAGAATAATAGAGAACCGATCACAGTGTTGAAAAGGTGAGTTAGAATGTGATAGAGAGCCGATAAAAGCGTTGATTAAAGTGAGTTTAAGTTACAGGATAGAATTTTAAACTTCATAAATAATAAAGTTACACTTCTTCATTGCTCAAAACTGGGTGATGCAAAGTATTTTGTCTCTCAAAAATTATCAAAGAAAACGGAGTGTATGTTGCAAAGTGTATGTATTAAAATTTTTCAAAATTTCATGTTCAAAAGATCAAATTTGAAGAAAGTAATCAAAATTGTTAATTAAAAGTTATTGCTTAATTCAATGATTGTATGACTCATTTTTATAGTTAAAATTCCAAGAAACTTTTCGAAAGCGTGTATAAACAGTAGGAAACATTGAATCTTTTCAGGATGTATTTACAGTGCAACATAAACATTTTATGTTCTCTTTTTCACCTCAAGAATTCAAGATTCGAGATAAGACTGACAGATGATAGTTATATGTAATCGTGCAAAATGCAACTCTTCTTCTTTTTATGCTCGAATGACACATTTACTGGCATCATAAGCATTTGATTGTGAGTTTTAATACACATTGAACTGAATTACGAATTATCTAGACACTAAGTGTAGCACTTTTATCCCACCATCTCCTAAATTACACATAATGACCAAACATCTTACCGTCATTAGGTCCAAGAGACCATTGGACAAACACGACGCTCCGGCCAAAGGTGGGATCAGGTGTAGGAGTAAGCATATATAAACAAGTGAGGAATATATCCTCGCCATAATCAAATTATAACAAGTGAGGAATATATCCTCTACATAATAAAATAATAACAAGTGAAGAATACATTCTCTCCATAATCAAATGATAACAAGTTAGGAATACATCCTCTCCATAATAAAATGATAACAAGTGAAGAATATATCCTTGCCATAATCAAATGATAACAAGTGTAGAATACATCCTCGCCATAGTCAAATGATAACATGTCAAGAATACATCCTCGCCATATTCAAATGATAACAAGTGTAGAATACATCCTCGCCATATTCAAATGATAACAATTGAACAATACATCCTCTCCATAATCAAATGATAACAAGTGAAGAATACATCCTCGTCATATTCAAATGATGACAAGTGAAGAATATATTCTCGCTATATTCAAATGATAACAAGTGTAGTATACACCCTTTCTGTAATCGGTACAGACTCATAAACGGTTAGTTAAAGTATATATCTCAATAAGATGTGCATGTAACACGGAAAGTAGATTTTCAACGTTTTGGAGATTGTAAATATTGATTATACTTGATTGAAGTTCTTGACCAACTATGTTATGTTCCAAAAGCTTATCTGCATTACTAACGACACTGACGTTAGACATTTTTGTACTTATATAATACGTTCATAACTTGTATCTATTTGCTTAGATCCGACACTATAGGATACATAGTTTTGTTGGTTTTAGTGCTTGTATATATATATATATATATATATATATATATATATATATATATATATATATATATATATATATATATATATATATATATATATATATATATATATATATACAAAATGATTTGTTTTGGTCATAAATGTTTGTTCGTCTGATGTTTTAAATTTTAGCCTATATTTTCCCCATTTCAATGCACCTTTTTCTTAGTATCGGAGTGATAGATTTCAACCAACTTGTGAAGTGGTTTGTTCACATTTTACGACTCGACGACTATAGACTCTATCTCGGCCTAGTTACAAAACGTCAGGTACCAAAACATGACTGGAAAATGTAATAAATAGAAAATTTAACAATTTTTTTAATAACAAGTTTATTACATCAGGTGAGACAGGAGAATACATATTTAACACTCGTGCTACGCACTCGTGTTGAATATGTATTCTCCTGTCTCACTCGATGTTAATATTCAAATACAATTGTCAAATATCCTTTATATATTTGCAATTTTCGGAGATGTGGTCTTTCAACGAACTGTCGGCATTCCTATGGGAACCAGTTGTGCACTTTTATTTGCTAACCTGTTCCTTTATTCATACGAAGCAGACTTCATTCAGAAACTCCTGAATCAAAAAAGAAAAAGTTAGTGGTGTCCTTTAACTTAATTTAATTTAGATATATCGACGACGTTTTGCCAATTAATAATGACAATTTTCAAATATATGTCAACGCGATATATCCCAACGAACTAGAAGTCAAAGATACTAAAGAACAAGGCACACACGCTTCATACTTAGACATTTTACTTACTATAGACACAGATGGGAAATTAAAAACTAAGCTATACGACAAAAGCGACAATTTCGGCTTTCTAATCGTAAATTTTCCACATTTAATTAGTAATATCCGACAATCGCACGCATATGAAGTATATATTTTAAAAATGATCCGATATGCCAGGGCGCATTCAACATAGGAACATTTTACATACAGTAAAAAGTCTTGTTTGCGATTACTCTGTTTCACTAATTGAAATGTTGAGTTACCTGTTCGATGACGTTGTTGAGACGTCTGTATCAATTATGACGAGGATTCGTTCCTCACGTATTTCATTTTAATTTAACTGTGAACCCATTACGGGTGTCACCGGTCGACAGGGGATGCTTACACCTCCATGGCACCTGGTCCTACCTCTTGATTTGATGAAGTCCGTGTTTGTCCATTTTTTTAACCAGATTTGTAACTTATATCCTGGATATCCTAATGATTTATACTTTGGTGTCAGAGATTTTTTTATATTAATATCTCTATTTGTGTATTGTATCACAATATCCCCCATTATACTGCCAATTTCTGTGAAACAATAACTCTTTAGTGTTTAACCAGCAGACGACTGAGAATTTATCAAAAATGAAATGTTACGTTAAAGCCGTTATGCAATAAATGAATAATCCCCGTGTTGTTAGCATCACGTTTAATCACTGAAATCGTTGTATGATTCTTAATTTTTGTTATAGGAATAAGAATAAGACTTTTAGTATTTTCATTCTCTCGTTTATAATATCTTATATCAATCTATTATTTAATTGCTTTTTACTTTTCCAACCAGCAAATGTTTGCTTACATCCAAAAGTCAACATTCATCCAACCGGTATTTTCATTTGGAAAATTTAAGGATGTAACTTTAAAGATAGTTGAGGGCATAGGTGTTTTTTTTTAATCTTTTCTTTCCTTTTTTATCTACTAAGATTGATACACAATAATAAAAGAGATACACGCATAAAAATCTTAAATCACACACAAACACACACACACACACACACACACACACACACACACATATATTTATATATATATATTGTGAAAAATGTTTGAGAAACTCAGTTTGGTAATTGACTAATTCAACCTTACTATTTGTATATGCATATCACACTGGATATTAACTGTCTTTCACAAACAATGTAAGAGTATAAAATTTTTATGCCTATAAAAGTAGAAAAATTCGAAATACTGATTGGCAAACACAGCTAATGTAAACATTTTATTGAGCATGTGTGAATATAGTGACATCTGAACAATCAGGCATCCCTTGTCCTCTTAAACTGTTTAAAGGTGACAGTAAATAAATGGTGATTAATAAATGACTATAAATGATGGATACCCAGGGGGTAAGACAATATAATTGAACTGATTGATGTTATAGGGAAATTTATTGTTACTGATTTCTCTGTCTACAGGACACGCAAACTCGGTACAACCATTAACATTGTATTGAAACTCTCTACTTGACTCTGAAAATAGCAATGAACTTTTACTTCATGATTTTAATCAAGTAATTACTTCACGTTTGTCTTTCGAAATGGATAATAACCTAATATAAAAATTTCAGATACCAAAGTATAAATCAATAAAATGTCCAGGACATAGATACAAATCCGGTAAAAATGGACAAACACGGACCTCTGGAAACCAAAATCAGATGCCATAAATGAGTAAGCATCCCCTGTCGACCGGTCACACCCGCCGTGAGTCCACAGTCAAGTCCAATAAAATAAGTGAGGAGTGTAGCCTCGTCACAATTGGTACAGACGTATCAACAACCGCCAACGAAAAGGCAACTCAACATTTCACTTAGTGAAACAGAATAGTCGCAAACAAGACTATTATACCGACCGTAAAATTTGCGGAACGTTGACATTAAACGCGGTTTTCGATATCCCTGTGTCAATAACTTGTCAGTGAGTAGTTTACCTCTGTATATGAAATCTTCATATGTTGTGCACGCCCTGGCATATCGGATCATTTGTGAAATATAAACTCCATATGCAGGTGACTGAGGGATATTACTACTTAAATGTGGAAAATTTACGATGACGATAATTCGTGACACCAGTTTCATCTGTAAAATATGTTAACAATTGTTCGGGAAAATAAAAATTCTCTACGAGTGTTAGTTGATTATCATGTTTATCTAACTCGAGTTAGTAAATTTCAAATTTTGAAAAGACACGACGTATACCGAGTGTCATTTCAAATTTTGAAAATTTACTAATGAGAGTTAGATAAACATGATAATCAAATTACACGAGTTGTTGAATCTGTTTCTACCATCACTGAAAACCGCTGATTGGTACAACAATTCTATGCAACTTCGTTTATACCAACGCTTGAGAGTGGTATACCAACACAAGTTACGGTAGAAATAATATTTCTTTTAATATCTTACAATAAATGACAGACATAGAAATTTGCACTGACAAAGTATGTTTTTGCGGGTATTATTATACGGAAGTCAGAGATCGCAGTTACTGGTAAAGGGTCTATATGAAGAAGTACCAAGGGGAATTCCAAACTCCAAGTCCATTAGGATAGGACAAATACAAGAATGATCTTAACATGAAAAATCCCAAACAGGATAGGACCAGTGAGGTGAGAAACTTGATGGTTTAAAGTGCGATGCCAGTGAGGTGAGAAACTTGCTGTTTTAAAGCGCGATGCTGTAACCATTCGGCTGCGGGCTCCCTATGAGTATTGTCAGCGTAAGTGAGGTCAGACTAATGGGATGGAGACAGTGTTATTGTTTGTAATACAAGATGATTGATGATAATTGTATTGTAATATTGATTTTAGTAAGAATATTGTTTTGTTTTTGAATGAATTTTTATACGAAATAACTTTAATCATTGATTCCTATTTGAGATTTTGTTATGAAGATTTTCAGATATTTTCATAACTTTTTAAAAGTGTTTTTTCATATTTAATTACAATTTATTTTCAATTAATGTTTAAATGTAAGAAGAAATTATTTCAATGACAAAATATGAAATGATATTTCCAGTAAGGTTTACATGTAAGAAAATTTATAATGTGTGAGTAGAGCAAGTTGTGGTGATAGAATTGTATGTAATATATAGAGCTAAGTTATTCTATATGTTTGAAAGAAAGAAGAACTTATTTTAAGAAAACACATCTAAATTTGAGAGAGTGATTTGTAAGTAAGAATGATTGGATGTTTTCTAGTCCGCTTTGGATGTATAAATGACGAATGGACAGAGTCACGTTCGCTTTGGATGTATAAATGACGAGTGGACAGAGTCACATTCGCTTTGGATGTATAAATGACGAGTGGACAGAGTCACGTTCGCTTTGGATGTATAAATGATGAATAAACAGAGTCACGTCCGCTTTGGATGTATAAATGACGAGTGGACAGAGTCACGTTCGCTTTGGATGTATAAATGATGAGTGGACAGAGTCACGTCCGCCTTTGATGTATAAATGATGAATAAACAGAGTCACGTTCGCTTTGGATATATAAATGACGAGTGGACAGAGTCACGTTCGCTTTGGATGTATAAATGACGAGAGGACAGAGTCACGTTCGCTTTGGATGTATAAATGACGAGTGGACAGAGTCACGTACACGTTCGCTTTGGATGTATAAATGACGAGTGGGACAGAGTCACGTCCACTTTGTGGACAGAAGAGTCACGTACGCTTTGGATGTATAAATGAAGTGACGAGTCACGTGGGACACAGAGTCACGTCCACGCATTGGATGTATAAAAATGACGATGAGAGGACAGAGTCACGTCCACTTTGGATGTATAAATGACGAGAGGACAGAGTCACGTTCGCTTTGGATGTATAAATGACGAGTGGACAGAGTCACGTTCGCTTTGGATGTATAAATGATGAGTGGACAGAGTCACGTACGCTTTGGATGTATAAATGACGAGTGGACAGAATCACGTACGCTTTGGATGTATAAATGACGAAGTCACGTCCACTTTGGATGTATAAATGACGAGTGGACAGAGTCACGTCCACTTTGGATGACGAGTGGACAGAATCACGTACGCTTTGGATGTATAAATGATGAGTGGACAAAGTCACGTCCGCTTTGGATGTATAAATGACGAGTGGACAGAGTCAGAGTCACGTCCGCTTTGGATGTATAAATGATGAGTGGACAGTGTAGCCAAGTTGGTAGAGCGCCAGGTCGTCAACATGAAGATTTTTGATTCGATACCCGCTCTTGCCAGGGTAAACTTAAATTTTAGACTTGCACTTGAGAGCACTAAGAGCTCATCCATGTTGACAAAGACACTAAGTGTGAAAATTGTGCGTAAGTCTTAGACAACTCAGACCACTCTTAATCTCAAATTTAACTTTATTGTCGTAACCGACTAAACTGATGTCATAACCCGAACACTTGACTCCTTTGCATAGAATTACATACATTGTATAACGCTCTCGATTGTAGATTTATGAATGAAATCAATGTCAAATGAATTTAGTGTTATTGTTAGCAGAATTTATTTACATTTGTGGTGTCAACATAAGTATTACTCCATTGTACAAAAAGCGTTAATATATCGACAGTGATCGAAATATAGCAACTGAAATATTTGGGTTAGGTAAGACCACTAGATATTGGCATGGCATCACTTCAGCGGATTCGTCGGCATTAGGCCTACGCAGGCGCAAATGTCCGTTGCTGACGTAAATATTGGTCTTAAGTGTAAGACATACGACCGGACTTACGTTTGTGAATATGTCTTAAGTGTAGACGTAAGAGTACACTTAGGTCAATAAGTGTAAGTCTTAGACTTATGTTTCTTTGTGAGAAAGGTCCAAATTTTCAGAGGCGAGATTTCATTCCCTACCCACACAGCTTTATGCCAAGATAGAGGGTAAATGGTATAGGAAGTACAATTTAATTACCTTCGTCAAATTTTACAAATGAAGTGGCATTTAAAAAGCCGTTGAAAATTCAAGTAAGGACATTAACACAAACCCACATTTGTCTCCCGGCATCACAGTGGCGAGTGGCAAGGGCTTAAAGTAGTCCCGCCGCTTGTTAACTCAAAACCAAAATAAGTAAAAGAGGGGCAGACTTAATAACTCAAAGAGACTTAGATATTTTAGAGAGATTCTGACTTGGAGATATAAAGAAACAATGGTAGAAAACAGAGAGAGAGAGAGAGAGAGAGAGAGAGAGAGAGAGAGAGAGAGAGAGAGAGAGAGAGAGAGAGAGAGAGAGAGAGAGAGAGAGAGAGAGAAATAACAAATCTTGTAAATGAAGACCATCTTCGTAATTAACTTATTGGAAACATAAAATCAACAACAACAAAAATACAGCCACGGCATATCTATGAAAAATGTGATGTAAAGGTCTATGTTCAAACGTCATCAAATTTATCATATTTATCAAGAATAACGAACTGTGTTGGCATCAATTACAGAGTTATCAAACATGTATTTATCAGGAATAACGAACTGTGTTGGCATCAATTACAGTCATCATATGTATCAGGAATAACGAACTGTGTTGGCATCAATTACAGCCATCATATGTATCAGGAATAACGAACTGTGTTGGCATCAATTACAGATTCATCATATTTATCAGGAATAACGAACTGTGTTGGCATCAATTACAGATTCATCATATGTATCAGGAATAACGAACTGTGTTGGCATCAATTACAGATTCATCATATTTATCAGGAATAACGAACTGTGTTGGCATCAATTACAGATTCATCATATTTATCAAGAACAACGAATTGTGTTGGCATCAATTAAAGATTCATCATATTTATCAGGAATAACGAACTGTGTTAGATATCAATTGCAGATCTCAGAAGCACAAATGTACAAATGCAGAAATATATATATAACGGAATAAAATAGAGAAAATGTAGTTGGAATCGTTTAGTGTAACTTTTGTTTGGAAACATTAAGCATAATAACAAATATGATGAAACATAAAATGTTAGCGATCAGTACAACATAACCCGAAACTGTCTCAAGGCGAATCGCAACTTGGTTCCATGAAATACTGTTTCCGACAGAAACGGAGTAATTCCTTTGTCGTATTCTCAAGCTGTTTGTAAATGACAAAATTTCATCTTCCGGCATTTGTTGATTCATATCAGTTTTGTTGAGTAGTTTTAACAGTTTAACAAACAATATAGGCACTTTTGACTTTGGACTTTTATGGTAAAGATATGTTGTGCAGGTAGAAATGATAATTGTACTCCCGCTTATCACTAATTGTGATGTCATATATATTCCCAAAATAAAAGTATCCTCGGATGATTTTGGTAAAGAATCATTTACAAGGGACATAAAAACTGTAAAAGTTAAAAATATTGACATAGCCACTCCTAGCTTTTCCCCACAATCCATAGGAATCAAGTAGCAAACAACATTAAGAAGTGATAAAAGAAGCAATGGAATCATGATATGATATATATAGAAAGTTGAACGACGTTCAATTGTAAGATTAAACCCAAGTTCCGTAAAGTTTTGAATCATATTTAATTTGGTTTCTGTAACAGAAGTACTCCTTATTATCCATTCTTCGTTAGAATTGAAATTATCCATCAAAATCGCCTTATTTAAATGATGAAGTCTCACCTTTTCGTCCACTGAATACCATAGACCAATATTAATTATACAATGTTGAATGTCGAACGGATATGACGTAATATCTACGTCACATTTTGTACTTAATTCCCTGTTTAACCACCAGGTTACCCTTCCATTTGCGTCTAAAAGCAATGTTGTATCCTCGGTCAAACATTTTTTCTCTGTAATTTCGTTACTGATGCAGATATCCGGAATCCACATTTTACTGTTTGGAACTATTATGGAATCTACTCCACCATACTCTGTGATATTCCATTTCAGATATTCATCGTTCCAATAAAAATCAAGCCACATCGTAGTTAATAATACTTGATTTTTTTCTTCCAAATCATAAAGTGATACAAGTGACATTGCTACATCTACATCGACGGTAGAGGAATACATCGCAACAGGTCTGGCATACCTGCTATAGTTCGTGAACAACGTTTCGTGTAATATCGCCTCATGGTTACCTCTGGCATAAGAAGTGTTATACAAAACGATGAAAGCACAGATCAAACATTTAACGTATAAACAACTATGTAAAACGTCCGCCATATCCATCAGGCTAAATCCTGCAATCATTGTGAGTCAATACGATATATCTGTTTTATATTTACTAAGTGCCACTGGTGTGATGCACAGGAAGTTTACTATCATTTCAAGGAATTTACAAATAAGATACATAATACCGGTGTGTTGGTTTCTCTAGAGTTGTATTTATAACGGTACCTACCGTGACTATTGGATGTATCTTTAACCGGGTCATATATTACAACATATGTTATATATTATCAATGTTATTCAATAGATTCGCTGAATCATCTCTTATTATGACCGTATTTCCATAGTGTTCCATTATTACGTGTATTTGAGTGCCCTGCGAATGTATTATAATAAGCTATTACATACAAATAACAGAATATCAAATATTTTAAGTAAGTTTAAGTGAAAGAAAATAATTACATGATATAAAATTTATGTGCATATATATATATATATATATATATATATATATATAATAATATATATATATATATATATATATATATATATATACAGCGATCGCTGATATATATAACAGTTTAGTTTGATTATACACGTAGCAGTTTGACCATTTACACTAACACGGAAATTGTAAAAAAAAAACGCATTTATTTCCATATTCACTTAGAGTATGGATTTAGCCAGTTATATTGGTAAAATATATACAATATATTGTAATTGATCAGCCTTTTCGTCACTATATTTACACAATTTATACACATCGGCATTGACGCCCGAGTTAAAAAGCAGGATTGAAGTTAATAAATTATAAAACTGACTTTTCAAAATAAAAGCTCCAATACCTACATATAAATCTGGTGATTCACTTCGTTATAAATATCCTTACTATCAAGGAAGCATACGAGTCAACTACTTGATGACAATTTCGATAACTGGTTTATACCACGTATAATGTTATACGGGGTAGTCGTAGCATGATGTTACGAATACTATGTACCACGTATAACGTTATACGGGGTAGTCGAATGTTGATGTTACAAAAAACTATATACCACGTATAACGTTATACGGGGTAGTCTAATGTTGATGTTACAAATACCACGTATAATGTTATACGGGGTAGTCGAATGTTGATGTGACAAATATATATACCACGTATAACGTTATATGGGGTAGTCGAATGTTGATGTTACAAATACTATATACCACGTATAATGTTATACGGGGTACTCGAATGTTGATGTTACAAATATTTTTTACGGGGTAGTCGAATGTTTATGTAACGAATACTATATTCCACGTATTACGTTATACGGGGTAGTCGTAGGATGATGTTACGAATACAATGTGCCATATATAATGTCATACAGGGTAGTCCAATGATGATGATACATAACGTTGGATACTGCAAACACCCAACCAGATAAAGAGAAAAACAGGGATACCGCAAACATCCCACCAGATAAAGAAAAAACAAGAATATCGCAAACACCTTGCCAGATAAGGAGAAATAAGGATACCACAAACGCCCCATCAGATAAAGAAAAAAACAAGGATACTGCAAACGCCCCACCAGATAAAGAAAAAAACAAGGATACCGCAAACACCCAGCCAGATAAAAAGAAAACACGGATACCACAAACGCCCCACCAGATAAAGAGAAAACAAGGACACCACAAACACCCCACCAGATAAATAGAAAACTGATACTGCAAAACCCAACCAAATAATGAGAAAACAAGAATACCGCAAACACCCACCAAATAAAGAGAAAACTAGTATACCACAAACACCTCACAAAATAAAATGACAAGAGGCCCAATGGGCCTTGACGGTCACCTGAGCAAAACTTAATTAGTTTTTTCTTCATTCACTTTCTCTCTATCAATTATACTTTTCAAGAGAATGAGTAACAAGAGCTGTCCGAAACAGGACAAAGTCGAAATGAGACAAAATACAAATGAGGTATAATTTTTAAAAAGAGGCAGAATACAATCACATTATTTTTCATTATGAAACCATGTTCCAATACTTCTATTGCAGATGGGTACTTGGTGGTACGTAACTATTGGCCCCTTATGGGTCCAGGTCCATTATTTTGGTTACTTGTATGACAAAGACAAAATTTTAGTCATGTCTGCATCATGACCTTGTCCTACTATGTATGATTTATATTCAAAGTCATGACACACCTTTGGGTCAAAGATGACAATTCTGTGAAATATTATCTTCCTCCAAGAAGACATGAAGAGATTATGCCTCACACAAGAATTTGTGCTATGGTGTAAACCATGACCTTGAACCTGAAAGTATGGTCCTGGCCCAATGTCTTGACACATCCTTTAACAATGCGTGAAATACAATCCTCGTAAAAAATATCATAAAGAAGTTATGTCCCTGACAAGATTGATGAACAGACAAAGCAATTTATCTGTTCTATGCAGTTTGACCTTTACGTCAGTTTTTCTCTCTATCTATTATATTATGGAGATAATGGCAAAATAGTCAAAATAAGCAAAAATACACTAAAATGGGAAATAACTCCTGTAAGGGTCCATCTGAAAACTTCGCTTCTCTAGACTTTTTTGTAGATCGTTGCGTGCTGATCATGTTTGCTTCTTTCACTTTCTCCCTATCTATTATATTTATTGAGATAATGGCAAAAAATGGCCAAAATAAGGGAAACTACATAAAGGGGAAATAACTCCAACAGGGGTCGATCTGACAATTTCGGCTGTAGACTTTTTGTAGATCTTTGCGTGCTGAACATTTTAGCTTTTTTCACTATCTCTCTATCTATTATACTTATAGAGATAATGCCAAAAAGTGAAAAACATCTTCAATAAGAAAAATACACTAAAATGGGAAATAACTCCAATAAGGGCCGACCTGGCAATTTCGCCTCTGTAGAGGTTTTTGTAGATCTTTGTGTGCTGAACATTTTTTCGTCTTTTACTTTCCTTCTATCTATTATACTTATAGAGATAATGCCAAAAAACAGCCAAAATAAGCAAAAATACACTAAAAAGGGGAAATTACTCAAACAAGGGTCGATCTGACAATTTCGGCTCTGCAGACCTTTCTGTAGATCTTTGCGTGCTGAACATTTTTGCCTCCACCAGATTCTTTCCATCTATTATACTTATTGAGTAAAAA
Source organism: Atrina japonica (assembly GCA_030159075.1). Classification (NCBI taxonomy): domain Eukaryota; kingdom Metazoa; phylum Mollusca; class Bivalvia; order Pterioida; family Pinnidae; genus Atrina; species Atrina japonica. The sequence continues at coordinate 171,181 of BROG01000835.1, forward strand.
CAGAGTAGTAGAAAACAGCCAAAATACCCCCATTTACTAAAGTGCCCCCTAGCGGCATGTTTATTTACGGATTTCATTTTAACTCGCAAACTTTGTAGACCATGACTTAACAATTATGCACATAAAAATTGAAAGTCAGCTGATCATTGGTTCATAAAAAGAAGATTTTTAAAGATGTACCAACTTTTGGTACTTTTTGGCCCTTTTGAGGTCCCTATGGGCCCTAGCCCCTTTTCCTTCGCAAACTTTATGCGACTTCACATTTTTTGTTTGTTTGTTTGTTTTATTGTTGTTTAACGTCCCATTCTAGAATATTTCACTCATATGGAGACTCACAAAATGCCGGTGAAGGGCTTCAAATTTTGGCCTATGCTCGACACTTACGGCCATTGAGCAGTGAGGGTTCTTTAGAGTGCCAACACCTACTGTGACACGACTTCACATCTGGATACTTCCTGCCAAGTTCGGTTGAAAACGGTCCATTGGTTCAAACACCCCAACAGATAAAGAGTAAACAAGGATACCGCAAACACCCTAACAGATAAAGAGAAAACAAGGATACCGCAAACACCCCAACAGATAAAGAGAAAACAAGGACACCGCAAACACCCCAACAGATAAAGAGAAAACAAGGACACCGCAAACACCCCAACAGATAAAGAGAAAACAAGGATACCGCAAACACCCAAACAGATAAAGAGAAAACAAGGATACCACAAAGGATGTACAAAATACGCCCATCACGGGTCGATGAGCAATTTATTACCCGGTATATAACTGGCGAGAAATTTTGGTTTTCTAACTTGGCCTAGCTTTTATAGCAATAAACCTTCTCACAAAGTTTCAAATTAATCTGTTGAAAGTTACTCAAGTTATTGAGTCGTAATTGATATGTGCCAGCCCGCATGAAAATATAATACTACACGTCTTCTTACAAAACAAAAATTTAAAAATTCGAAAAAAACAAAAAAATCCTTCGGAAATAAGATTTTACTTTAAGTCTTAACTTAATTATATCCAGGAAATTTACCAGTATCAATATAAATAAATACACAATACACACGGTAAACAAACATATGATCAAGACTTTAAAAATTACTATGACAGTATCATGAAATCATTGCAAACTTTTGTGATAGACGAGGAGGTACCAATAGATGATAATGTATAGCTATTGAATAAGGGTAATTATTCCGGTTTTATCCAAAACTCTGTCAAAAACACTGTATTATTACAGGTCAACATCTGCTGGCTTTAAGTATTATTACAGGTCAACATCTGCTGGCTTTAGGTATTATTACAGGTCAACATCTGCTGGGTTTAGGTATTATTACAGGTCAACATCTGCTGACTTTACGTATTATTACAGGTCAACATCTGCTGGCTTTAGGTATTACTACAGGTTAACAATTTGTGGTTTTAGGTATTATTACAGGTCAACCTCTACTGGCTTTAGGTATTATTACAGGTCAACATCTGGTGGCTTTAGGTATTATTACAGGTCAACAATCTGCTGGCTTTAGGTATTATTACAGGTCAACAATTTGTGGCTTTAGGTATTATTACAGGACAACATCTGGTGGCTTTAGGTGTTATTACAGGACAACAATCTGCTGGCTTTAGGTATTATTACAGGTCAACAATTTGTGGCTTTAGGTATTATTACAGGACAACATCTGCTGGCTTTAGGTATTATTACAGGTCATCATTTCTGGCTTAAGCTATTATTACAGGTCAACATCTGCTGGCTTTAGGTATTATTACAGGTTAACCTCCGCTGGATTTAGGTATTATTACAGGTCAACAATCTGCTGGCTTTAGGTATTATTACAGGTCAACAATCTGCTGGCTTTAGGTATTATTACAAGTCAACATCTGCTGGCTTTAGGTATTATTACAGGTCAACATCTGCTGGGTTTAGGTATGATTACAGGTCAACAATCTGCTGGCTTTAGGCATTATTATAGGTCAACGTCTGCTGGGTTTAGGCATTATTACAGGTCAACATCTGCTGGGTTTAGGTGTTATTAAAAGGTCAACTTCTGCTGGGTTTAGGTATTTTTACAGGTCGAAATCTGCTGCCTTAAGGTATTATTACAGGTCAACCTCTGCTGGGTTTAGGTTTTATTACAGGTCAACATCTGCTACCATTAGGTATTATTACAGGTCAACCTCCGCTGGCTTTAGGTATTATTACAGGTCAACATCTGTGGCTTTAGGTATTATTACAGGTCAACATCTGCTGGCTTAAGGTATTAATACAGGTCAACCTCTGCTGGGTTTAGGTCTAATTACAGGTCAACATCTGGTGGCTTTAGGTATTATTACAGGTAAACCTCTGCTACCATTAGGTATTATTACAGGTCAACCTCTGCTGGCTTTACGTATTATTACAGGTCAACATCTGTGGCTTTAGGTATTATTACAGGTCAACATCTGCTGGCTTAAGGTATTTTACAGGTCAACCTCTGCTTGGCTTTAGGTATTATTACAGGTCAACCTCTGCTGGCTTTAGGTATTATTATAGGTCAAACTCTGTTGGCTTCAGGTATTATTACAGATCAACCTCTGCTGGCTTTAGGTATCATTACAGGTCAATCTCTTCTATCTTTAGGTATCATTACAGGTCAATCTCTGCTACCTTTGGTATTATCTTACATGGATTTCAACAATCTGCTGGCTTTAGATATATATTACAGATATAAAACAATCTGCTGGCTTTATGGGTATTATAACAGGAACAACCTCTGCTGGGTTTGGGTATAAAATTACAGGTCAACATCTGGTGGTTTTAGGTATCCTACAAGTCCCCGGCAAACGCTGCTGGCTTTACAGGTATTATTACAGGAGGGACAAGCAAACATGTGCTCTGAAATTTAGGTAGGTACAATACAGGGTCAAAACCTCTGTCTGGCTTTACCGACCATTATTACAGGTCATACCTCTGAAAGGGTTTAGGCTTTAGTATTATTGGGTCAACATCTGCTGGCTTTAGGTATTATTACACGTCAACAATCTGCTGGCTTTAGGTTTTATTAAAGGTCAACCTCTGCTGGCTTCAGGTATATAAGAGTTGTTCTTCTTATATCAGCCTCAGACACAATTCATTTTTAAATTCTTCTTCATCTTAATACATTTTTCTACAATATTGAACATTTACTTTGAACTTTGGATCACCAGGTCAATTCAATCTCTGTATATTATTCATCAACATCAGGTAAAAATGCAGAAAACAGGTCAAGGCACCAACGAACTCATTTACATGCCAACAGCTGGGGTTCAAACTATTATTACAGGTCAACCTTCTATCTTCCATGGATTTGTATATATATATATATATCTTATATATATATATATATTATATACAATAACAATATATATATATATATATATTATGCGTCAACAATGTGCTGGGTGGGAGGGTGTGTGGGTTTGTGTGTGTGTGCGCTGTGTGTTGGAATATCAAAATCTGCTGGCTTTAGATTCTAGAGTCAAAATCTTCAGGATGTCTAGGATTACAGGTCACCTACAATCCGGCAACATAAGGACAAACACAAGTCACCATCTGGAAATCCAGGAGGGATCAGAGCAAACATGGACCTCTGGAAATCCAGAGGTGGGATCAGGTACAATAGAGGAGCAAACATCCCCTGTCAACCGGTCATACCGACCAAGATTCAACAGCCATACTCAAATGAAACAGATGAGGCTTTAGGTATTATTACAGGTCAACATCTGCTGGCTTAAGGTATTTTACAGGTCAACATCTGCTGGCTTTAGGTATTATTACAGGTCAACCTCTGCTGGCTTTAGGTATTATTATAGGTCAACCTCTGCTGGCTTTAGGTATCATTACAGGTCAAACTCTGCTACCTTTAGGTATTATTACAGGTCAATATCTGGTGGCTTTAGGTATTATTACAGGTCAACAATCTGGTGGCTTTAGATATTATTACAGATTAACAATCTGCTGACTTTATGTATTATTACAGGTCAATATCTGGTGGCTTTAGGTATTATTACAGGTCAACATCTGGTGGTTTTAGGTATTATTACAGGTCAACCGCTGCTGGCTTTAGGTATTATTACAGGTCAACATCTGGTGGTTTTAGGTATTATTACAGGTCAACCTCTGCTGGCTTTAGGTATTACTACAGGTCAACCTCTGCTGGCTTTAGGTATTATTACAGGTCAACAATCTGCTGGCTTTAGGTATTATTACAGGTCAACAATCTGCTGGCTTTAGGTATTATTACAAGTCAACATCTGCTGGCTTTAGGTATTATTACAGGTCAACATCTGCTGGCTTTACATATTATTACAGGTCAACAATCTGCTGACTTAAGGTATTATTACAAGTCAACATCTGCTGGCTTTAGGTATTATTACAGGTCAACCTCTGCTGGCTTTAGGTATTATTACAGGTCAACCTCTGAAGGGTTTAGTTATTATTATGGGTCAACATCTGCTGGCTTAAGGTTTTATTACAGGTCAACCTCTGAAGGGTTTAGGTATTATTATGGGTCAACATCTGCTGGCTTTAGGTTTTATTAAAGGTCAACCTCTTCTGGCTTTAGGTTTTATTAAAGGTCAACCTCTTCTGTCTTTAGGTATTATTACAGGTTAACCTCCTCTGGCTTTAGGTATTATTACAGGTCAACATCTGCTGGCTTTAGGTATTATTACAGGTCAACAATCTGCTGGCTTTAGGCATTATTACAGGTCAACGTCTGCTGGGTTTAGGCATTATTTCAGGTCAACATCTGCTGGGTTTAGGTGCTATTAAAAGGTCAACCTCTGCTGGATTTAGGTAATTTTACAGGTCAACATCTGCTGCCTTAAGGTATTATTACAGATCAACCCATGCTGGGTTTAGGTATTATCACAGGTCAGCATCTGTGGCTTTAGGTATTTTTACAGGTCAACCTCTGCTGGCTTTAGGTATTATTACAGGTCAACCTCTGCTGGCTTTAGGTATCATTACAGGTCAATCTCTTCTACCTTTAGGTATTATTACAGGTCAATCTCTGCTACCTTTAGGTATAATTACAGGTCAACAATCTGCTGGCTTTAGATATTATTGCAGATTAACAATCTGCTGGCTTTATGTATTATAACAGGCCAACCTCTGCTGGGTTTAGGTATTATTACAGGTCAACATCTGGTGGTTTTAGGTATAATTACAGGTCAACCGCTGCTGGCTTTAGGTATTATTACAAGACAACATGTGCTGCTGGCTTTAGGTATTATTACAGGTCAACCTCTGCTGGCTTTAGGTATTATTACAGGTCAACCTCTGCTGGCTTTAGGTATTATTACAGGTCAACCTCTGAAGGGTTTAGGTATTATTATGGGTCAACATCTGCTGGCTTTAGGTATTATTACACGTCAACAATCTGCTGGCTTTAGGTTTTATTAAAGGTCAACCTCTGCTGGCTTCAGGTATATAAGAGTTGTTCTTCTTATATCAGCCTCAGACACAATTCATTTTTAACCTTTCTTCTTCATCTTAATACTTTATTTACTAACAATAGGTGAACATTTACTTTGAACTATTGCAGATCACAATCTGCTGGATTCATGTCTCTGTATAATTCATTTCTGCAGATAAAATTGCAGAAAACACAAGGCACCAACGAACTCACCATGTCAACAGCTGGGCTTAGGTTCAAACTACAGCACAACATGTTCTATCTTCCAGGTATTTTGTAGGTCATATATGCTATATATATATATATTATATTTATATATATATATATTTATATATATTATATGCTGGCGTATGAATGTGTGGGTGGGTGGCTGTGCTTGGGTTTGTGTGTGTGTGCGTGTTATATGGAATATAACAATTCTCAAATTCTAGAGTATAAATGTTCAGGATGTCTAGGACACACACCTACACATTTCGGCAAACTTTGGGACAAACATTTCAACCACTGGGAAATCCAGGAGGGATAAAAATGCAGAAAACATGGACCAACTGGAAATCCATGAGGTGGGATCAGGTACAATAGAGGAGCAAACATCCCCTGTCAACCGGTCATAATACCGACCAAGATATATATACAGCCATACTCAAATGAAACAGATGAGGCTATTAGGTATATATTACAGGTCAATGTGTCTGCTGGGTGTTAAGGTATGTGTTACAGGTCAAAATCTGCTGGCTTCTAGAGGTATTATTACAGGTCAACACACCTACTGGCTTTAGGTATTATTATAGGTCACAGACCTCTGCTGGCTTTAGAGTATCATTACAGGTCCAAACTCTGATCAGGTACCTGGAGGAGTATTATTACAGGTCAATATCTGGTGCTTTAGGTAAGATTCAACAGGTCAAATGAAACAGATGTGGCTTTAGATATTATTACAGATTAACAATCTGCTGACTTTATGTATTATAACAGGACAACTACTGCTGGGTTTAGGTATTATTACAGGTCAACATCTGGTGGTTTTAGGTATTATTACAGGTCAACCTCTGCTGGCTTTAGGTATTATTACAGGTCAACATCTGGTGGTTTTAGGTATTATTACAGGTCAACCCCTGCTGGCTTTAGGTGTTACTACAGGTCAACCTCTGCTGGCTATAGGTATTATTACAGGTCAACAATCTGCTGGCTTTAGGTATTATTACAAGTCAACATCTGCTGGCTTTAGGTATTATTACAGGTCAACCTCTGCTGGCTTTAGGTATTATTACAGGTCAACCTCTGCTGGCTTTAGGTATTATTACAGGTCAACAATCCGCTGGCTTTAGGTATTATTACAAGTCAACATCTGCTGGCTTGAGGTATTATTACAGGTCAACCTCTGCTGGCTTTAGGTATTATTACAGGTCAACCTCTGCTGGCTTTAGGTATTATTACAGGTCAACCTCTGCTGGCTTTAGGTATTATTATGGGTCAACCTCTGCTGGCTTTAGGTATTATTACAGGTCAACCTCTGAAGGGTTTAGTTATTATTATGGGTCAACATCTGCTGGCTTTAGGTTTTATTAAAGGTCAACCTCTGAAGGGTTTAGGTATTATTATGGGTCAACATCTGCTGGCTTTAGGTATTATTACAGGTAAACATCTGCTGGGTTTAGGTATTATCACAGGTCAACATCTGCTTGCTTTAGGTATTATTACAGGTCAACATCTGCTGGTTTCAGGTATATAAGAGTTGTTCTTCTTATATCAGCCGCAGAGACAATTCATTTTAAAATTCTTCTTCATCTTAATACATTTTTCTACAACATTGAACATTTACTTTGAACTTTGGATCACCAGGGATTCAATCTCTGTATAATTCATTTATCAGATAAAAATGCAGAAAACACAAGGCACCAATGAACTCACCATGCCACAGCTGGGGTTCAAACTACAGCACAACATTTCTATCTTCCATGGATTTGTATATATATATATATATATATATATATATATATATATATGTGTGTGTGTGAATGTGTGGGTGGGTGGGTGTGTGGGTTTGTGTGTGTGTGCATGTGTGTGTGTTGGAATATAAAATCTCAGATTCTAGAGTATAAATGTTCAGGATGTCTAGGACACACACCTACAAGTCCGGCAACCATGGACAAACACAGACCACTGGAAATCCAGGTGGGATCAGAGCAAACACGGACCTCTGGAAATCCAGAGGTGGGATCAGGTACAATGGAGGAGCAAACATCCCCTGTCAACCGGTCATACCAACCATAATTCAACAGCCATACTCAAGTGAAACAGATCAGGAAAAAACCCTTGCCAAAGACAACTTAACTACTGCCACTAAACAGGCAACCCAACACCCCACCCAGTGAAACAGAGTAATCACAAATAAAGCCACCACACCAACAAAATAATTTAAGGAACGTTGAGATCAAACACAATTTTCGATAACATTATGCCAACAACTTGTCAGCAAGTAGTATATCTCTGAATATGAAATGTCCATATATTAAACATGCTCTGGTGTTTTCTATTTCAAAAAAAGGGTTGTACACAACTCTTTTTTGAATAACACATAAAGTACAACTTGAAAAAATCAAGAGAAACAAGTATTGTAAATATTTATTAAACCCAAAAAGAACAAAGAATTAATTCTTTAAGTAAATAATGAAATAATTAGAGTTTACGTTTACCATCATTACGATTATAATAAAAAGATTGTTTTTCATCAGCATGTTCACAGTCATTACACTTGGTCTGACTTAACACAAAAGAAATAGACACTAAAATGAAAGGTTGTAGTGTAAAATATCAAAAACAACAAAACTATTATGTAATCAAAATAATTCACTCTCAGGATATAAATATCTAATCTCATTAACAGAATAAATAAGCCACAGAAGACCTAAATTTCAGTTTTGTTCCATAATCTCAAAATTTAGCATATACAGACACATGATCTTCTATAAAATGTTACTAAAAATAGCAAAATTATAAGCATTCATAGAATATACATAAAAATGTTAAAAGCTGTACAAATCACAATTATTTTGCTCACACTTATGTGTAATGATTCTTATAGAGAGGAAACAATCAGTAAGAACATACCATCAAGATGTATTGCAGTTTTCAAAAATTATACTTTTTAAACGATTTTACTGAAAACATCAGCTACTGTCTCTGGTCTACCATGATATTTCGTCATATGTACTATGTGCAGAAAGAAAACTTGAAAGTGATTACTTTGTCAATCAATATTTTATATAATACATGTAATACTCCCTGTCAGTACATGACCTTGTTACCTAGGCCTGTAGTCACCACATTTAATCAATTCACAACTTTTAGTTTTCTATATAGGTATTTGTAAAACTTCTGAGGTGTACTTTATTATAAAGAAGTCATGAGTCCTAAACTTTTAGTCTTGAGCTTTTGGATCTTTTAAGACAATACATATGACCATTTTATCAACGCCATCCTAAGTCAAGTCCTTGCATATTCCCAATAAAACACTGATAATGTTTTATTGTTTTACCTGCTACATTTACAGAGATAGGTCATGAAATACATAAAAATTTGAATAGAATTTTCATTGTTAAATACAGAATGTTTCAAGTTTCTTTGATAATTTAGATGTAACTTTCTAATTTGTATTTTTAAAAGTATGAAAAAAATTATGTAAAAATTAGATTTCACAATTTTACTTATACAAAGAAGGAATTGTAATCACAAAAATCAAACTTTCTATTTAAATTGATGAATTTTTTAATTTCTAATTCAGAAAAATAAAATACATATATATAAAAAAAACTGTACCTAATTCTCTGTTTCACAGTAAAATTCCTATTGAAATCCGAAAAGAAATGGGCTCACAATATTTTTTTAAAAAATATGGCCCATTTGGGCCACATCACTCAACTGAACTGAGTCAGTATATATTACAAATCAGTGTTCCCACTGTTTTTTTGGTAGCAAAAATAGAGGTACAAGGATACATATCAGGGGTTCACATATATTAATACACAGGGTTATTAATCCTTGTTCCTGGTGACAATTTGGAAGATATAATTGACTTATGTAACCTAGATGGCCTAATACTTGCATCAGAAATATTGTCAGATGCTATTCTTTGTCAACAGTTTAAATAAAACATCGTATTTTGCGACACTGCGAAATACAGCGCAACCCTTGTCAAAAATTGCATAATTAAAATCTGTAGATTTCAAATCATCCTTTATCGTGTCATCTCACTGTGAAGTTGAAGTCCCCAGTCAGGAAACTGCATTATGTGTTAATTGGAATGCGACATTCAACTGATAAGAATCATGCGACAGTCTCTGAAGTTGGAAAGACCTTGGAAAAGTGTTATACACACAAACACACTTAGATGATGAATTTTTTTACAATCAGTGACACTGTTTACAAAGTAAGGACATGAAACAGGGAGCTGTTGTGTTACCATCATAATGACAATATACCGAGTAAATTTAGTGACTTCAAACCCTAATTACACATAAACCCCATTTTTTCTAGTTAATCCTCAAACATCACTTTATAAGTTATAATTTAAGCTATCCAGAATAATTTAAGATACCCAGAATAATTTAAGATATCCAGAATCAAAATAATCTAAGATACCCAGAATAATTTAAGATATCCAGAATCAGAATAATCTAAGATATCCAGAATATTTTAAGATATCCAGAATAATTCAAGATATCCAGAAAATTTTAACAAACATAATGCTTAAATTGCAATAAATTCTACTAATTATTTTATCTACTTGTGAATAAAACAAATCCAAGATCCAAATTTCTCATTTGTAAAATGTCAATTTGGGATTACTCTGGCAAACTTGATCGATATCGAATATGACTTGACATTGTCAAATAAAAGAGTATTAAAATTGACATAATAAAATGAATTTTTTCAACAGACAAAATATCGAAACAATATGATTTTGTAGAATATATCAAATCTCTAAAAATAATTACTAAGCAACATATAACATTAAAACGGGTCAATAATTTGTGACAATAGAGAAGTACCTCAATGTGACAAGAATGCAAGTTTCTAGCACACTATAAATGCTTGAAAAAAAAAACCAATATAATTGTAGGAATATATTTTTTCTCAGCAAAACAATTTTTGTATGATCATCTTCAATAATATAACTATCAATATGCAATGTAAATTGAATTCAAAAATAAATAAAACTACATAGAAACAATGATATAAAAGTAGGTCATGAATATGTGATAGGAATATACATAAAAATGTTGTGGTAAAATTATCATCCACAACAAACAGAAACAAGAGGCTCTCAAGAGCCTGTATCGCTCACCTGGACCATGGCTCTTTGATAATCCACTTAACATTTATTTTATGTTTCAGTGGAGGCGTTTGAATTTGTTCCCCCTAGCGTGCACAGTATTACCTATGAGTCTGGCTGTCATCTACAGAATTGCCAGACTATTTGTGAGGGGACAGTTTAAATACTTGTGGACATATCTCCTAAAGAGGCGAAACAAAGGACTGTCACTAACTGACCTTGTAGTTTCAAAGGAGAAGATCTTTGATAGTGTTTTCCAACATGGTACAAAATTAAGTTCCATCATAACGGCCATCTTTTATTGGGTGCATACTTGTTGGACAATTTTCAAGGGCACCACTCAAGGACTATTATGACCAGTTTTAGTTCCAAATTGGCCCTGTGGTTCTAGAGGAGATCTTAAAATGTGTTCCCATAGAGTCCAATGTTAAACTATGTTTTCTGCTGGTGTCATTTTGGTTGGGGTGCACACTTGCTACACACATTTCTATCTCTTATAGTTTTCTAATTAAATGACCAAGAGTATCAAAGTTGTAAAAAAAAATCAGCATTAAAGGGGCAATAATTCCTATAAGGGATCGTTGGACACCTTTGACTCCGATAAACAAAATGTAGCCCTTGACATGCTAAACATTTTTGCAATTTACACTTAACCTCTATCTCTTATAGTTTTCAAATTAAATGACCAAAAGTATAAAAATTGTGAAAAATTCAGCATAAAAGGGGCAACACATGCAAACTTATTAGACACATTTCTAAAGGGAGCAACCAAGGGCTATTGCCACCAAGTTTGGTTCCAACTGGCTAAGTAGTTTCAGAAGAGAAGAACCTTACACGTGTATTCCCATAGGATTCAATGTTAAACTATGTTCCATGCTGGCGGCCATCTTGGAAGGGATGCAGACTTGCTGGACATATTTTCTAAAGGGGACCACCCAAGGACTATTGTGACCAAGTTTGGTTCCATTGGCCTAGTGGATTCAGAGGAGAAGATCTTCGAATAAAAAGTTTACGATGGACAACTGACGACGGATGCCAGTGATAGCAAAAGCTCATCCCGACTATAGCCAGGTGAGCTAAAAACATCTAAACAAGATGTCTGAACCTCTGAGGTGTAATACAAATTCCAATCCTATTTACAGAACCAGTGATGCAGGTGATGTACTTCTGTTCTCTCAGGAACATGGATTTCTCACTAATAAGTAATTGATGTTAAAACTTACATTTGGCAATCTGGAGAAAACACAAGATGTCTTTGTGAAACAGAAATCCCCGCAGTCCAAAATAATTTCAAATATTAAAAATAATATGCTAAACAAAGAATTACATGTATATATATCAATTTACAACACCGATCATTTTTCCTGCTACCTCTTCCCAGTTTCTTCCAATCTCCAGCATGCCTAACACCCATGGGGATTCCTTTTCTTTCTTTCCATAGAATGCAATTGCTTTTTCCAAAGAAATTTCACATGGAATTTTTGCTGACGACTGTGTAGCACGGTTCATATTACGTAGCCTACGTACTGAATTACTCAGCATAAATTGGACCAGGCTTGAACTACAAGACTTCATGGGGAAATAATCCGGGACAAGAAGTCTGAATACCAACATCAGAGTTAAAACTGTGGCCATCAAGTGGACAATATCTTCACAGACCCGTGTACCTGTAAGAGCAAATTATCATTTTTAGTACATGTATGTGTAATCATACAGTTACAATGCACAGTTCAATATGCCTGTGCAATATGTAATGCCATATTGTACATTGTTGGATATGTAAATTTCGCCAGACCTACTTTTCTAAATAGCATTCATGTAATCCACAATATTTGATGGCATCGTTAAAAGCAGAATGAATTTTAAATCTGTGTACACATATTGATAAATAAGGGACATATAATAAAAAACAAAACCAAACAAATGTCTCTATCCATATTAACAGACTGCACTGGATCGTTGTAGCAGATGGATTCAACTCGAGCTACACAGATCCGTTCAGTCGGATAAAATCATATGTGTAGTTTTGTATATCAATGTGGGATCTATCTCTGCAGATACTTCAAAATGTTTAAAATCTTTATACTGTAACAAATTTGAATACATTTCAAAAAGTGCAAACTGAAATAAGAATACCGGTAAATCTAGGATTGCTTCAGTTGTAACATGTTCACAATTTTTAGTAAACACCCCTGGTTAAAAAAAAGAACAAGATCATAGTAGTCCAGTATATATTGTTTTAATCATACCATGCATTCATATATAAAAGAAACATTTTCAACTCATTATGAAATGCAAAGCAACATCTTTGGATCCCTAACAGACATATATACAGCAAATAAAATCATTCTCATTGTATGCCAAGGGGAAATATTTAGTTCTGTACCCATAGCAACTAAAATTATTGTTATCATACACTGAGTATCTACAATATATATACCGGTATATCTACACACACACACACATACAGTAGAACTTCGATGAGGCCAAGTTCAAGGGACCACCTAGACAAGTTCGGAACATGGGGACTTCGACTCATGGATGGTAACTGAGAACCATACGATTTAAGTTTCACTGGTTCTATATGGTATATATGACTGCTTCAAAAACATTTAAGACATAAACCGGCATGATGATTAATAATTAGTGCTAAATTTAACTTAATTTTCTTGAAATTAAAACATTTAGTGTTATGAGAAGGAGAAGAATTATCATGGGGCGATTTCATACACATGTAAATTTGGACTTTGAATTATATATAAGAATTTTCATTGTTTTTATAGAACTGAACCCAAAAATTTGTTCGGAACATTGAGAAATTTGACTCATAAAAGTTCGAATTTTAAAATGTTTATGAGTAGTGTTAAATAACAAAATTATTCGGGACTTTGTGAATAGTTAGAAACATCTAGAAATTTGACTCCTTGGAGCTTGACTAATCTACTGTGTGTACATATATATAAACACAGTAGATAAGTAGATGTATATATGAAAACTTGGATTACAAAATTTTAAATCAATAAATTTCATCAATGACATATAACAAACTCTGAGACTTCCTATATAATAAATTGGCTCACTGGAAACTCATTAAGTAAACAAAAAACTTACCCAAAGACTTGAGTCCAGCTTTGTACAAAACATTCAAACATTGTTCACTGTTAATTCCCAGGAAACTGTTTAATTTATTTGAAAACATCCAACTTCCATCCTGCAAAATTAAATATGTGAGAAGTGAAATAGAGAACTTCCCTTTAGATAAATTCTGGCTCAAGACAAAGATCTTCATACTGCAGAATCTAAACATTATGTCACAGGCATATCTTAACTCATTCACTCCTAAAGACACATTTGGACTGATTTGAACTGTTTAAGTCATTGATGTTTATCAGGGGTTGATGTTGATGAGTTCAATATTTGAGCTATAAAGACCAATGTATAACAGATGGTCTTCAATGTGCAAAATACATGAAACTTATAATGAATATTTAGTTTGTATTGCTATGTTATAATATGATAAGTTTTATATATATATATATATATATAACTCAGTTTTTTATCTTGTCCAAGTCCCAATTCTTTACTTTTACAAAAAGAGAAAATCAACACTCGATTTCTCATTGTCTCAATACCAAGAGAATTGCTGCTGATATCATTGTGATGAATGGCAGAAGGGTGCATTTTGCTCAGTAACTCTATTACAACCCATATATTCTTTTTATCAATATATCAAACAGACAACAAGGAATTTAATATGAAGATTTAGACAACTTTCTCTGTTATTTTCCTTTGTTAACTTGATTATGTAACATTTGGAAAACCAACCTTTTCTTGCAGTTTGATTAGTTCCTCTAAAGACGTCAGATTTAATTTTGAATTTCCTGTTACAATTACTGGTACATCCACACCAATGCCATAATCGCCAAAATTCAACGTATATATTGAACTTTCGTCAAGGGGTGCAACTCCTGCCAAAAAAAAACAACTCAGTGGTATACCATTACCAGTATGTAACATTATTCCTGATGTCATTGTTGTATTGTTGTTTAACGTTCAACTCAGTAATCTTTCACTTATATGGAGCCATCACCAAATGATATCGAAGGGCTTAAAATTTTGGCCTATGCCCAGCACTTATGGCCATTAAGCAGTGAGAGTTCTTTAACGTGCCGACACTTACTGTGACACAGAACCTCAGTTTTTACTGTCTCAACTGAAAGACAGAAATCCCGCCTGCTGCCAGCTGGACTTGAACTCATGACCTCACGATCAAGAGACGAGCACGCTACTGACCAAGCTAGGCTGGCCCAAGCTAGGTTGTATCCTTGATACAGCTGTGAACATAAATACCATGAGCTAACTATTAAAATGTAAAATAATAATTTAAGAGGTTAAATATGTTTATTGGTATGTTAATTATGAATATACTTACTTAAAAAACAAGAGGCCCAAGGTGCGTTAAGGCACTCACCTGTAAAATTTGGTCATTTATACACTATGTAACTAAAATTATGAGACCTCGACCTTGACCCTATGACCTTGTGATAATGATTCTTAAAGCTGTCATCGTAACTTTTAAACAAGTTTTGAATTCGAAACAAAAATTATTATGATTTTGAAACACCCCCGATTTATTATTCCATAGGCAAAGATTTGTGTTAAATGTTATCTATAGAAATTGGCTCGCAATTCCGCTATAAAAGGCGAGGCCATAGAACAACCGTTATTTCACATCTGTACTCCAAAAGCGAAACATTGGACAGATGACATGTAATTGAAACATACAATGTACTCAAATCACAAACATTCCGCATCAATTTTTACATTAAAGATTTCAATAAAGATACGTTTTAAATATATATTTTATAATAAGTTTTAAGTTCATTATTTTAGTATCCCTAAAATAATATTCACTTTGTATGTAAAAATAAATAAAAGCATACCAGTATTCTGTACCCTTTCGTTATGTTGTTTACATAGCGTCACTCATTCTGGTGAACTCGGTAATGTGAGCAGTTGGGTAGCATAACACTTGACCAAAGAGAAGGTACCCCTTCTCATATACATAACTGTGAAACAGTGCTATCAAATTTTTCGAAATGGAAGCAAGTGGTCCTGTAAAATGAGCCGAGTGTTCGAATATATATTTCTGAGTTGACCTTGGTCTGCCTTGTCTTTGATTTGTTACTTTGGAAGTGAGGATATTCATATTATAACTGGTGGTCTGAGCTCCTGTTTGTTTATAATTTTACGACTTTCTCATTGGAAATTTGGAATTATGTTTGATGTTCTCATGTTTAAACTAATTAATTACAAAAATTTCCTGCTTGTGAACTGTATATTAGCCGGCTAGTGGCCAGATATAGTAAATGAACTTTGTTGATATCAATATTTATTTTTGGCTTGACATATAAGTGAGTTATACTCAAACTTCATTACTTCACATAGTTAGACAATGATGACTGATTTTGCAAACTCGCCTTTTATATCGGTTGTGGGAGCTTGTTCTATTCAGAAAACTAAACAAATATGGCTACCAATGGAAATAAAATACTGGGGATGTTTCGATATTTTTTTTTATTTGATTAAATTGGTTTTAAAAGTTGAGATGACAGCTTTAAATAATTCTTAACAACTTTCTAATATATCTTTAGTTACAAAAAGTCAATCAATTTTAAGTCATTAACCTGTTTCGTAAAATTATAGCCTCTGCTAAAAGCTTGTTTATGAACAGATTTCAATTTCAATCACAAAATTTGTAGATATTAACTCAACAATTATATACACCAAATTTGAAAGAAATCTAAATCCTGGTTCATGACAAAATTTTAAAATGTTTATATCTTATTTCACTGCCATAACAAAAATTTGATAAATTTGATCTTACCATTTGATTGAGAGGCCATCATAGTCACACAAGGCAGTTTTGGAAGGCCCGGTACCTGTTTTTCCTGCTAGAGAAGTAAATCTAAGTATAAAAATCCAAACAATATGTCAACTCTCTACCTCTATAGTCAATGATTGTTCATATATAATGATCACTGAATATATCTGTAGCCTCTATATATATCTGTAGCCTCTATATATATCTGTAGCCTCTATATATATATATATATATCTGTAGCCTCTATATATATCTGTAGCCTCTATATATATCTGTAGCCTCTATATATAATGACCACTGAATATATCTGTAGCCTCTATATATAATGATCATAGAATCTCATTATCTATAGTCAATAAATATACATATATAATGATCAATAGAGTTATATGTTAACATGTAACCATAGTCAATGAGTATTTATATATATAATAAAAGAAGTATACATGTAGTCAATGTTCATATATTGAAAATGAAAGTATACAAGCAAACATTTACAGTTAAACGCATGTTAGAGACATACTTGTTTTCCTTGGTCAGCTTCCGCATATTTCTGGCAGTCTTCTATCATTTTCTGAATATGTTCTATTGACATTCTAGATGTATTTGGTATTGTCACTGTAAAAAGAAAATAAACATGCTTACAGACTGATGTTTGAAACTGACTTGTAAATGTATAAAGCTTACAATCTTACAGACTGAGAACATGGCAATGATGACATCTTGCAGACTGAGGACATGGCAATGATGACATCAATCTTACAGACTGAGGATAAGGCCATGATGGCATCAAACTTACGCACTGAAGATAAGGCCTTGATGACACTGATCTTGTGGACTGAAGATAAGGCCTTGATGATATTGATCTTACAGATGAAGATAAGGCCTTGATGATATTGATCTTACAGATGAAGATAAGGCCTTGATGATATCGATCTTACAGATGAAGATAAGGCCTTGATGATATCGATCTTACAGATGAAGATAAGGCCTTGATGATATCGATCTTACAGATGAAGATAAGGCCTTGATGATATCGATCTTACAGATGAAGATAAGGCCTTGATGACACTGATCTTACGGACTGAAGATAAGGCCTTGATGACACTGATCTTACGGACTGAAGATAAGGCCTTGATGACACTGATCTTACAGACTGAAGATAAGGCCTTGATGACACTGATCTTACAGACTGAAGATAAGGCCTTGATGACACTGATCTTACGGATGAAGATAAGGCCTTGATGACACTGATCTTACAGACTGAAGATAAGGCCTTGATGACACTGATCTTACGGACTGAAGATAAGGCCTTGATGACACTGATCTTACAGACTGAAGATAAGGCCTTGATGACACTGATCTTACAGACTGAAGATAAGGCCTTGATGACACTGATCTTACGGATGAAGATAAGGCCTTGATGACACTGATCATACAGACTGAAGATAAGGCCTTGATGACACTGATCTTACAGACTGAAGATAAGGCCTTGATGACACTGATCTTACGGACTGAAGATAAGGCCTTGATAACATTGATCATACAGACTGAGGATAAGGCCATTTCGATATCGATCTTACTGATGAAGATAAGGCCATGATGATATCAATCTTATAGATGAAGATAACGCCATGATGATATTGATCTTATGGACTGAGGATAAGGCCATAATGATATCGATCTTACTGACTGATGACATGGCTATGATGACATTAATCTTACTTACAGAAATCTAAATGCAAAAAGGAATACTGATATATGTTTTAGTATCTAGGTGTAAGTAATTGTCATATTGTTTAGGTATTTTTTATCATTTATAAATCTGTCCAACTTATGATATCGGTTTAAATATTATAATTAAAAAGTCACACCATTCATATTCTTTTTAATTTTTACAAATTGGTCGAACTTCAGTCACATGACTTACATTTTACCATTTGTCCATCAGGTTTCTCTACTGCTGATACTGTTTTTATGCCATTAGCATCAATGTCGATTGTGACTTCAATTCTTGGCATCCCAGCTGGTGCTAAATTAATATTTTTCTGAAAATGAAATAACAGAAATACAAAAACATATCAAGAAGTCTAAAGAGCAGTCATCAGAGTAATCTCCCTTTCTATAAAAAGCCTTAAGTAGAAGTCATGACATTCACACAATTATACCACAGTGTTTGTTGTTTTTGTTTCTTTTTTATAAATAGTCTTATATGCCACTCTAAAAAAGTCCATTATATGGTGGAGGCCAATTTTTAATGGTTGAGGAGAGAACCTGGTCGTGAAGAGACCACCACCTTCAGAAGTAAACTTGCAAACTTTCTTATCAAATCAGCTGAATTTCTAGCAGGACTCAAATCAGCACTGACCAGACAGTGAGAGACTACATCATTTAAAGTGTGATGCTCTAATTATATGGCCATGGAGGCCCCAACAAAGATGCTACACCCCAAATTTAAAGAACATTGGTCACATTGTACTTTGATATGAAGATAAGATTTAACAAGATTACATACAAGCTTAACACAAAACTACAGAAAGAAAGAGATCATCTGAGTCACTCAAGTGATGATCTGAGTCACTCAAGTGATGATCTCAGTCACTCAAGTGATGATCTCAGTCATCAAGTGATGATTATAAAAACTCCAGTACATCTCATTCATTCAGATTATTTGCTCTGTTCAAGTATAGTCAACAGATAACGTGCTCTATTCAAGTATCATTTGATAGATAACGTGCTCTATTCAAGTATCATTTGACAGATAATGTGCTCTATTCAAGTATCATTTGATAGATGATGTGCTCTATTCAAGTATCATTTGATAGATGATGTGCTCTATTCAAGTATCATTTGATAGATGATGTGCTCTATTCAAGTATCATTTGATAGATGATGTGCTCTGTTCAAGTATCATTTGATAGATGATGTGCTCTGTTCAAGTATCATTTGATAGATGATGTGCTCTGTTCAAGTATCATTTGATAGATGATGTGCTCTGTTCAAGTATCATTTGACAGATGATGTGCTCTGTTCAAGTATCATTTGACAGATGATGTGCTCTGTTCAGGTATCATTTGACAGATAATGTGCTCTGTTCAAGTATTATTTATCAGATGTTCTCCTCTGTTTAAGTATCATTCAACAGGTGATGTGCTCTGTTTAAGTATCATTCAACAAATGATGTCCTCTGTTTAAGTATATCCTGTTTAAATATCATTCCACAGAATATGCACTCTGTTTAAGTATTATTCAACAGATGATCTGCTCTGTTTAAGTATCATGCAACAGTTGATGTACTCTGTTTAAGTACTATTCAACAAATGATCTGTTCTGTTTAAGTATCATTGTACAGATAATGTGCTCTGCTTAAATATAATTCAGCAGATGATCTGCTCTGTTTAATTATCATTCAACAGGTGTGCTCTGTTTAAGTATCATTCCACAGACTATGTGCTCTGATTAAGAATCATTCAACAGATGATGTGCTCTGTTTAAGTATCACTCAACAGATGATGTGCTCTGTTTAAGTATCATTCAACATGAAGTGCCCTATTTTAGTATCATCCAACAGATGATGTGGTCTGCTTAAGTATAATTAAGCAGATGAGCTATGTTTAAGTATCATACAACAGATGATGTTCTCTGTTTAAGTATCATTCAACAGATGGTATACTCTGTTTAAGTATCATTTAACAGATTATGTACTCTGTTTTTTAAGTATTACTCAGTATGCCTGCTAGATATGATGAAGTTATATGATCAAACGTTGCTGAAGAATGATAATTTGAATGTGGAATGTGATATACACCGAGTTTCTTTACAATGTTGATGATTATAAAGAATAATTAGTTGTGAACTCTTGTACATAAAAATTATGCAAATAACAAGACAACAATAAACAGGAAGTGTGTATTTAATTGAACAATGATGATTCATGTCAATCAAGTCCTTTATTCATATATTTAACACTAATAAAATATCCTAGGTAAACTAGCAATGGATTCTCATTAAGCATTGGGGTGGAGTAATGTCTTAAAAGCAAAATGTTCATAAAACATGGTTTGGTATGTTTCATTTTAAAATAGCATTACCATAAACATGACATTTTCCCCCATCTGAGGGATAATTTATGCAGTTAACAGGAATTCATGGTTAAACACATGCAATTAACTGGAATATTTAACATGTAATAGAAAGGAAGTGGTTTTGTGTCTCTAGTTCTTTTTGCAATTATCATGTATGGAATTAAGTGGAATAAACCATATGCTTATAACCTGGACTCAGAGTATGTTAATAATAAGACAGACAGAGAGTACACAAACTATGATAAAAAATGTAGTCCCAATAACATGGAAGTTATGCAAATTATAAATCGGACTTACCAAAACTAGGTTCCCTAAAAACTCGCAGTCAGTGGCAAGCACTCGTACTCCCTCAAAAAGTTTGATATCAACTTGGCCCTGATGATCTATGAATGTGGTGAAAGTCTAAAACAGTAAGGATATAAATGTCACACAGGGTTAATTCTTTTTATCTTAACAATCACATCCTGTACACAAAATAATATTTAGCACGATTTCAATCAATATTCTTAATTACAACATTGAAAATAAACTACCAGTAAGTCTACAGCAGGGTTTTTTTTTTTGTCAGAACATGCATACAAGATGAATCTATCACCTGAAGCATATCATATGTAAGTAAAACTTCTAAAGTATATATGTTGTGAAATTTAGCTAATGTATGAACAGTTAAAGCTGATGAAACTGACATCATCCAATCTTCTCAAGCAGGATGTGACACCATGATGTAAACCCTTCTCAAAGTCAAAGAGGAGGGCTAAGAATGAAATCTACATCACATCATTAATAAAGTCCAGTTTATCTGTGTCTTAAGGTTTAGATCCAAACTATTATATTTACATACCGACTGCAATTCCCTTCATTGCAAGTATATAGAGCAATATATTGCATATTCTGGTAAATACAGTCGCGTGCCTCGAGTATTAATCACTTTACTTTTCAGCGTAAGAATACATGAACAAATCAATAAAGAATAGATTATCACATGTTTAATTCTTATATATTTAATCTTAAAAGCCATACATTAGGCTTATCACAAAACAAATAAAAATCACAGAAAGAAATCGGAAACACAAGACTACTTCTGTAGCACAATGTACATCCTACAGGCCCATATCGCGATATATCTAGGTCATGTTATGACCAGAACCACAGACCATTGTCTGGCTTCATAGTTACAACAAAAAGAAAAGAAAGTAAGGCCTAGTGCAACTTTGTTAAGCATCTCTTGGTAAACAAGTCAATTTGTTTGCCTTCACTGGATATTCCTATCAGAAACAATTCGTCACCCGCATCGTGTGAAATTAGGTCGTGTGAAATGGGCCTACTTACGTAGGTTACATACCAATCAGTCAACGTGGTTCCCAGCTGCTTGGTACAAAATGTCAAATAAAATGGCTACTTTCAGTTGTCATAAATTAATATTAGCTGTCTAACTTCTTGTAAGTCACACTAAATCTTTCTATAGAATATCCCATTAACAATATATCAGAATTCAAATGCAAATTCGTTGTAAATACATTATTCAGCATACTCATGGGCACAGCCATTTGCAATTTCAATTATCTTCTGACACATTTAACCCTTCGCCACCAAGAGCTTGAATATTAATGAAGATAATTCAAGGCCAAGAATAGATACTCCAGAGTTGTCATTTCAGTAGTTTCTTTCAAAATGATATAATAAAAGAAATTAAACCTGAATTTCATTTAGTATTTGCAGTCAGAAAAATAACTACTTCTCATGTCAAAACAGCTGTTGAGCTATACGTCAAATGTAAACATCCCCCCCAACAAAAGTCAGTATTCCGGAATGAATTTAGTATCCAGTAGACAACAGTTTCACTGAAAAATGGTAATATATATAAATATAAGGATTGTTTTTCATTTTTTGAACATCATTGGGTATAAAAGCAATTGCCCATGGAAAAAATTCTATGCAGCACAAAGCGCTGGGCAATTGCTTTTATACCCCAATGATGTTTAAAAAATGAAAAACAATCCTTAAGTAAATCAGTAATAAAGTCCAGTTTATCTGTGTCTCAAGGTTTAGATCCAAACTATTGTAAATCAGTAATAAAGTCCAGTTTATCCAGGTCTTAAGGTTTAGATCCAAACTATTGTAAATCAGTAATAAAGTCCAGTTTATCCAGGTCTTAAGGTTTAGATCCAAACTATTGTAAATCAGTAATAAAGTCCAGTTTATCTGTGTCTCAAGGTTTAGATCCAAACTATTGTAAATCAGTAATAAAGTCCAGTTTATCCGAGTCTCAAGGTTTAAATCCAAACTATTGTAAATCAGTAATAAAGTCCAGTTTATCCGAGTCTTAAGGTTTAAATCCAAACTATTGTAAATCGGTAATAAAGTCCAGTTTATCCAGGTCTTAAGGTTTAGATCCAAACTATTGTAAATCAGTAATAAAGTCCAGTTTATCTGTGTCTTAAGGTTTAAATCCAAACTATTGTAAATCAGTAATAAAGTCCAGTTTATCTTTGTCTCAAGGTTTAGATCCAAACTATTGTAAATCAGTAATAAAGTCCAGTTTATCCAGGTCTTAAGGTTTAGATCCAAACTATTGTAAATCAGTAATAAAGTCCAGTTTATCTGTGTCTTAAGGTTTAAATCCAAACTATTGTAAATCAGTAATAAAGTCCAGTTTATCCGAGTCTTAAGGTTTAAATCCAAACTATTGTAAATCAGTAATAAAGTCCAGTTTATCCAGGTCTTAAGGTTTAGATCCAAACTATTGTAAATCAGTAATAAAGTCCAGTTTATCTTTGTCTCAAGGTTTAAATCCAAACTATTGTAAATCAGTAATAAAGTCCAGTTTATCCGAGTCTCAAGGTTTAAATCCAAACTATTGTAAATCAGTAATAAAGTCCAGTTTATCTGTGTCTCAAGGTTTAAATCCAAACTATTGTAAATCAGTAATAAAGTCCAGTTTATCTGAGTCTTAAGGTTTAGATCCAAACTATTGTAAATCAGTAATAAAGTCCAGTTTATCTTTGTCTCAAGGTTTAAATCCAAACTATTGTAAATCAGTAATAAAGTCCAGTTTATCTTTGTCTCAAGGTTTAGATCCAAACTATTGTAAATCAGTAATAAAGTCCAGTTTATCTTGGTCTTAAGGTTTAGATCCAAACTATTGTAAATCAGTAATAAAGTCCAGTTTATCTGTGTCTTAAGGTTTAGATCCAAACTATTATAAATGATCCAAACTATTATAAATCAGTAATGAAGTCCAGTTTATCTGTATCTCAAGGTTTAGATCCAAACTATTATAAATGATCCAAACTATTATAAATCAGTAATAAAGTCCAGTTTATCTGTGTCTTAAGGTTTAGATCCAAACTATTATAAATGATCCAAACTATTATAAATCAGTAATGAAGTCCAGTTTATCCGAGTCTTAAGGTTTAAATCCAAACTATTGTAAATCAGTAATAAAGTCCAGTTTATCTTTGTCTCAAGGTTTAGATCCAAACTATTGTAAATCAGTAATAAAGTCCAGTTTATCCAGGTCTTAAGGTTTAGATCCAAACTATTGTAAATCAGTAATAAAGTCCAGTTTATCTGTGTCTTAAGGTTTAAATCCAAACTATTGTAAATCAGTAATAAAGTCCAGTTTATCCGAGTCTTAAGGTTTAAATCCAAACTATTGTAAATCAGAAATAAAGTCCAGTTTATCTGTGTCTTAAGGTTTAGATCCAAACTATTGTAAATCAGTAATAAAGTCCAGTTTATCTGTGTCTTAAGGTTTAGATCCAAACTATTGTAAATCAGTAATAAAGTCCAGTTTATCTGTGTCTTAAGGTTTAGATCCAAACTATTGTAAATCAGTAATAAAGTCCAGTTTATCTGTGTCATAAGGCTTAGATCCATACTATTGTAAATCAGTAATAAAGTCCAGTTTATCTGTGTCTTAAGGTTTAAATCCAAACTATTGTAAATCAGTAATAAAGTCCAGTTTATCTGTGTCTTAAGGTTTAAATCCAAACTATTGTAAATCAGTAATAAAGTCCAGTTTATCTTTGTCTCAAGGTTTAAATCCAAACTATTGTAAATCAGTAATAAAGTCCAGTTTATCGGAGTCTCAAGGTTTAGATCCAAACTATTGTAAATCAGTAATAAAGTCCAGTTTATCTGTGTCTTAAGGTTTAAATCCAAACTATTGTAAATCATTAATAAAGTCCAGTTTATCCGAGTCTCAAGGTTTAGATCCAAACTAATGTAAATCAGTATTTTGTGTTATGTCTATCTTCTAATAATAGTTAAGTATCATTAAGGTTAGATCAACTCTTCTAACTAAATATTGGTCCTTAAAACCTACTGATCATATTTAGTTTCCATAGCGACTTGAACCATTTTGAAATAAAAACAGAAGTGAATTAAAGTTACCTGACTCTGACGAGTTGGAATTGTGGCATTTCTTTTGATGATCCAATGAACCATTCCAGATGATGTCTCGACTCCCAAAGATAAAGGAGTGACATCAAGTAAAAGAAGACTTTGAACATCATCCTGTAAGTAACGATCATGTACTGTTAAATCCAGCTTTATTCACAAGAATTTTATTTGCACCTAATTTTGCGAGAGCTCTCCCTTGTGAAAATTAAATTATTGCATAATGAAGTATGATAATAGTATGATGAAATGGGCATTAGAAATCGCGAAAATATAATATCACAAATAAATTTAGAAGTTATGTATCACAAACATAATGACCTGTGAAAATCTGCAGATTTACAGTACATGAAATATATGTCAACCTGGTCAAACATAAACAAATGACTTAAAGGAGCTTTCTTACTGATAACCATAAGTACAATTCTATCCTCATTTAATTTTTTTTGGGGGGAGAGGTATTTCTTGAGAAGTTGAGCATTATTTAAACACATTAAAACAAACTGAATTACTATAATTGATCCAATAAGAGCCCATGATCCTATGAGGAGGGTTCCAATCCACCGTAAGTTTTGGTAAGGGAATGGTTTTCAATAACTGTGACCTACATACATGTACTTTGCAGAATTAAGGTAAGACCAACTTTGATACCAAACAAGAGATCCCAGAGGGATCCTTGTGCCCACCATCTAATGTTCTTCATCTGATCTATGTCAGACTGTTCTCTTCTCTTATTTTGTGACTAAACAGTGAATTTGAACTAAAACCTAAATATGTGTCAAATTCTTTCTAACAAGATTATAGCAACAATAAATATAAACTGTTATAATCCAAGATACATGTAGCATAACCATACCTGTCAACTTCTAAGAGTAAAACGTAGGTAAAAATAAATAAATTTCAAGGGGTGGGGAATGACCCTCCCCTATACACCAATGAATGTGTCTACCAATAACAAATAAGAAATACATGTCTAAATGGTAGACAATGTAAATGATTTTCAAGAAATACATAATAATCTTTAATTGTCAAAATCAAAGATGGGTTTCTGACAGCCATTTTGTGATCTGATCCGCCTAAAAATGTATGCTGCACAACTAAACCTTAAGGAGAACCTGTATGTCAAATTTCATAAAGATCCCCTCAGTACTTATCTTTAGAATTAATTCCTCGCAGATGAAGTGAAATAAGATATCGCCAAATATTGTTAATATGTAATCTAAGTACTAACTATTGTGATGAAATTGAATGGAATTGGACAACTAGAAAATGGTCTATCATCCATCTAAATAACTAAGATACTAAACATGACATATATATTACTCAGTTATATATCTAAATAACTAAGATACTAAACATGACATATATATTACTCAGTTATATATCTAAATAACTAAGATACTAAACATGACATATATATTACTCAGTTATATATCTAAATAACTAAGATACTAAACATGACATATATATTACTCAGTTATATATCTAAATAACTAATATACTAAACATGACATATATATTACTCAGTTATATATCTTAATAACTAATATACTAAACATGACATATATATTACTCAGTTATATATCTTAATAACTAAGATACTAAACATGACATATATATTACTCAGTTATATATCTAAATAACTAATATACTAAACATGACATATATATTACTCAGTTACATTGCATGTACCTTAGTTGGTTTTCTTAAATCTGACAGAGTTTTACTTGCTGTATCTTCACTCCTATATCCCATGCATGAAGATTTTTTATATTTTTTCACATGCTTTTCTCTTAGACATATTCTTGAAGCTAATAGTGGCTCTGTTTGTTCTACATCCATTCTGGCTTGACGTTTTGAACCTTCTGAAATACTCCGACATGATTGCATGGCACATGGCTCTGTATAGCTTGAAGACATTGGACTGGGTATTGCTTGGCCTACTGACCTACTGGACATTGCTGCAGTAAAATAGTAAATTATTATCTCATGTGAAAGTTTCCCACACTGACATGACAATTAAAATAGTTTGAACGGGAGAAAAAAGGAATATATTTAAACTGTGAACAAAAGAAATATAGTTTAAACTGTAATGAACAGAATTAAATTGTAATGAACAGAACAATATTCAATCTGTAGTGAATAGAAAAATAATTCAAATTTTAGAGAAAAATATAATTCAACTGAAATAAAAATTGTTCAAACTATAAATAAAGAACTCAAACCAGTAAAAAAAATGACAAATCTGATAGTGCTTAGATTCAAGTTTGTATGGTCAACATTTTTACAGTAAACTTAAGTTTATAATACAGTGAACCTGTCTTGAGAGACCACTGTCATCAAAGAGCACTTGTCTTTTGAGACCACTATCATCAAAGAGCACTTGTCTTTTGAGACCACTATCATCAAAGAGCACCTGTCTTTTGAGACCACTGTCATCAAAGAGCACTTGTCTTTTGAGACCACCATCATCAAAGAGCACCTGTCTTTTGAGACCACTATCATCAAAGAGCACCTGTCTTTTGAGACAACATACTGAAAACAACTCAAGTTAAATGTCTCTTAAAATAAAACTTCACAAAGTGCTTCAAAACAATATAACTCTTTTCCAGCCCGTTTGTCTTAATTGGGAATGCAGCTTGTGTATGTACATGTATATTCCTTCTTCAAATGACACTGCATGTGAAACATTGTGTATTTGAAATCAATCCATAATCCATAGCCCTAGTAAGATTGGTTACCTGGCAAGAATTGGTCACTTAGTAAAAATTGGTTATTTGACAAGAACCAGTCACATAGTAAGGATTGGTAACTTGGTAATAATTGGTCACTGGACAAGAGTTAATCACTAGGCTGGAATTGGTCACATGACAAGAACTGGTCAACTGATAGGAATTGGTCACTTTGCAAGAATTAGTCATATGTTAAGATTTGGTCACTTGCCAGCAGGACTGGTTTAAGTGACCTCTATACAAATCAACAAGATAACATTTGTTTACCAGAGAGAAAGATTCCATATAAATATACATATACATGATATATGAGTACAAACCTCTCCAGGATACAGGTTGTTTCTTCTCAGAAGGTATCAACTTAGCAGTTGTGTGTTCCAAAACATCAGGAAACTGAATCATTATTTCAAAAAAAAAAAACAAACAAACAATACATGATTATCACATAGTAAAACATGAAAAATTCACAAAAAGGGGGAAATAACTCACATAAGGGTTGATCCAACAATTTCCACCAAAATGATATATTGGAGGGGGGTTGTTCAAAAGCTTTATAATTTTTTTCAATTTCAAAACTTGTTTAAAAGTTATGATGACACCTTTAAAAATTAACAACTATTTAGAAAAATAAGATGAGAACCAATGTCATGTTCATAAGCATTGTTTAAGGAAACTCACTGATTTATTGGTTGCTGCAAATAGCACACCTTCAATTCGTGGGGGAAGTGGTGGAGCAGGTACTCCCATCAGTCGTCTTGAAGGCATAGGAGGTAGTGGAGCAGGTGGTTCAAATCTTTTTGCTTGAGGTGTTTGAAGAGGTGATCCAAAACCTCCTCTAGAGGGTGGGGGAGGTGGTGGAACTGATGATGCAAACTGTCGTTCTGAAGTTAGCGGAGGTGGTGGAATAGGTGCTCCAAACAGTCCTGAAGCTGGGGGAGGTGGTGGAACAGGTGCTCTCAACCGTCCTCTTGAAAGTGGTGGAATAGGAGCTCCAAACTGTTTGGAAGGTGGGGGAAGTGGTGGAACAGATGCTCTCAACTGTTTTCTTGAAGGTGGTGGAATAGGTGCTTCAAACACTCCTGAAGCTGGCGAAGCATATGCAAAGTCAGATTGTGGACTTGGAACTCCTTTTTCAACATAAGATTCTAGAACTGAAGGTGCCCCTTCAAACTGGCTTCCATGAGGCTGAACATGTGATACTCTAGGTTTGGGAGTCGGTTTGCTGAAGGATATGTCACTGTATTAGAAGATTAGAACTAGAATTAACAAGAAACTCAATAGAACTTAACGATCAAATGACTGAAATACATGACTACAGTGACAAATGATTATCATTAATTAACAAAACATTTTTCAAAGATATACCAATTTTTGTCTCAATTTAAGAATAACTAGTGATATTTGAAAACATTCCTTTTGAGGTCTGTGACTTTGACCTCTGAGATATGACCTTGAGTCAAGGCCATGCCACATCACCATTACATGAACAACTTTTATATGAAGTATAAATATATTCTATAAGGCATCAAGAAATTATGGGCAGGACAAATGGATGAACAGTATTCCAGATAACTTCCTGTGCACTTGGGTATAATACCCATCATTTCCAAATCCAATGAGTATTTTTACCCACAAAATTTCTGTCAAGTAGCATCACATATTCTGTTGAACTCGGTAATTAGAGCAGTCGGGTTGCGCAACATTTGACTGAAGACAAGGTACACCTTCTCATACAATTTTCTTATGGGAAATTTGGAATTATGTTTGATATTCTCATGTTTAAACTGATCAATTACATGCATGTTAACTGTACATTAGCTGACTAAATGTCCAGATAGAGTAAATGAACATTGTTGATATCAATGTTTATTTTCAACATGCAGGTGAGTTATACTCATACTTCATTACTTCACACATTTGTCCTTTGCGACTGCAGTTAGAGAATGATGACTGATTTAGCAAACTCGCCTTTTATATCGGTTGTGGGGGTTTGTTTCTATTCATAAAATTGAACAAATATGGCTACCAATGGAAGTAAAACACTGGGTTGTTTCAAAAACATTATTATTATTTTTTTTATTTTATTAAATTGGTTTAAAAGTTGAGATGATAGCTTTAAGCATAGATTTTAATTTGCTTGTGTATCCATTTATTTATATGCTTAAAATATGCAAATGCACAGCTTATCTGGAGTGCTGATGATACCACAAAACACCAGTACTTCAATAAGCTTCTCAGTAATTTATATGGGACTTTACATATTTTCAAGGCCTGTCAATTATTCATTTTGGTTTTTGGAGTATTTCTCAAGACAAGTTTTAACTACATGTAATACTTACCCACCATCAAACAGACCAAAACCCATGTATTCTCCATCCTCATCACTTGAAGACAATTCCTCTGACAAATCTTTCTTTTGCTGTCCTACTGATGCTTTTTCCAGGTCTCCTCCCTATCAAAGATCATTTCATAATAATTGTTTGTAGTGGTGTGAGTCGTCATAGAAACAGATCTTAGAACTGACTTCACCTATCATGACATAATGATTAAAAGTCAATGTACATGGTAGTTCTATGTTGATCTTAAAAGTCAATGTACATGGTAGTTTTATGTTGATTTTAAAGGTCCAAGGACATGGTATTTCTATGTTGACCTTACAGGTCATCGGACATGGTAGTTCTATGTTGACCTTAAAGGTCATCGGACATGGTAGTTCTATGTTGACTTTAAAGCAGCAGTACACTAATTGTCCAAAAAAACAAAATGAAAAAAGATGCCCAATGGGCCTTAACTGTCACCTGAGAAAAATTTTCAGTCAAGTTTGGCTAAACTTAGTCCACTGGTTCTTGAGAAGAAGTCGAATATGTCTAAAATTTCACAAAAAACGTTATGTCAAAAACCACAAAAATCCACTTAAAGGGGAAATACCTCCCAAAAGGGGTGACCTGACATGCACACTGAACAGTTTTGCTCCTTAAACTTTTATTCTATCTATTATACTTTTCAAAATAATAGGACAAAATTGTCAAATAGCATGAAAAATCAACTTAAAAGGGGAAATAACTCACATAAGAGGTGACCTGACACTTTCCGCATTATTGACTTTTTGTACAATAGTAGATCTTTGCTTGCTGAGAGTTTTGCTTCTTTCACATTTATTCTACCTATTAAGCCCCATGCTTTTCAAGATGACGTCAAAAAACATTCAAAAACATGCAAAATCCACTTAAACTTTTAAATAACTGCCATAAGAGATGACCTGACAATTTCAGCCCTATTTATTTTTTTTTGTAGATCTTTACATGCTGAACATTTTTGCTTGTTTCACTTTTACTCTACCTATTATACTTTCCAAGATAATGGCAATAATACCATCCAAAAAGATGAAAAATTCACAAAAAGGGGGAAATAACTCACATAAGGGTTGATCCAACAATTTCCACCAAAATGATATATGGGGGGGGGGGGGGGGGGGGGGGGGGGACGGCGGGGGGGTGAGTATGGGGGGGGCCTCGGCGGGGGGCGGGTGGGGAGGGTGGCAGATGAGGAGATGGGGGAGTGGTGTGGGTAGGATGGGGGGGGGGGGTGGGGGGGTGGGGGGAGGCGTAGGGGGGGGGGGGGGGTGGGGGGGGGGGCAATTCACAAAAAGGGGGAAATAACTCACATAAGGGGGCTTGATCCAACAATTTCCACCAAAATGATATATGGGGGGGGGGGGGGGGGGGTGTCCACTATTGTTTCAAAAGCTTTATAATTTTTTTCAGTTTCATAACTTGTTTAAAAGTTATGATGACACCTTTAACAATTAACAACTATTTAGAAAAATAAGATGAGAACCAATATCATGTTCATAAGCATTGTTTAAGGAAACTCACTGATTTATTTGTTGCTGCAAATGGCACACCTCTAGTTCGTGGGGGAAGTGGTGGAGCAGGTTCTCCAATCAGTCCTCTTGAAGGCATAGGAGGTAGTGGAGCAGGTGGTTCATATCTTTCTTGATTCCGGTTCTTGAGAAGAAGTCGAAATTTGAAAAGGTTATGCAAGCTGGACAAAAAGTAATCGCAATAGGTGACCATGAGCTTTCAGCTCAGGTGACATAAAAAGAGGAAGGGGGTAAACTTTTACAAAAATATGTTTAATAATATTTTGTTTCCTAGATATAATTATCAAAGAAACGTCATTATTTTTCGGCTGATAAATCATTATGGAAAATGGTAGATTTTTGGCAAAGATTCAGATTTAAGTAGTAGACAGGTTGGTGTCTGCAAAGATGAAAATATGGATTTGTCATGACAAAAACAAATCATTTATGTGGATCTAATATGTAAAATAACTGGTGCTAAAGCTGTAATATTCATTTGTAGTACATTATTGGACCTAACTCTGATTTCCAAAGCTTTTGAGTTGCATATCACTGAAATCAACACACTTGAATCACACATCTATGTAGTTCATTTAGATACTATTAGTTTTTCAATTCATGCAGCAGTTCTGGAATAGGAGATTTTTAAAGAGGGGTACCCCTGGGGCCTCTTTTGCCTAACCCTGGATCCACCCCTGGGCTGATTGGGCCAAAATGAGCAAACTTGGTAGAGAACTTTCAATACTTGGTCCCTAATCAAAATCCCTTCAGCGGTTTAGGAGAAGTCAAAAATGTTAAAAATATTTGCAGACAGACAAACTACGGACAAAAAGCGATCAGAAAAGCTAATTTGAACCTTTGGTTCAGATAAGCTAAAGACCGGATAAAAGTTAATATTAGAAATGTTTCTGGATTAATGTTAGAAACAGGTCTAGATTTAGTTTAATTTTGGCCATTTTAATAGGATGACCAAATTGTCCAAACTTAAACAATGGCCAAAATATCCAAATTTATAGTAGTGAATAGTAATTGTAAACAGGATATGATATACAGCAGATATTAAAGAAATGAAAACAACCAAACCTCAAAAATAATCAACCTTGATAAATTGTCAAACTTGTTATATGCCAAAATTAAGGAAAACAAAAGGTGACAGAATATCGGTGGTGAACTGTATATATCAAAGGAGAGGAATATAATCTGTACTTACAAGAATCGGTTCCTCCTCCTCCTCCTCCCCTGATGATGATTCCTCTGACGAAACTACATGTAAGTGTCTTCGTCTTGCAAATACTTCCTCTACTGGCTGTCAAAGAATACACTAATTTAGATTGTTTTTAGTGATGTGAGTAGTAAAAGGAATAATAGATCTTTGAATAAATGATACAAGATAAACAAGAGGCCCAATGAGCCTTTATTGCACTTGAGTAAAATAATACACAGATTTGGTCATTTTTGAAGCCCCAATGGTTCATAGCCCTTCTCATTTGAAGAAATTTATGTGGCATCACATGGAGATATTTCTTGCCATGTTTAGTTAAAAATGGCCCATTGGTTCTCAAGAAAATAGTAAAAATGAGTAAAATTTAATAAAAACCGGATATTTTTTGTTTACTTAGGTGCCTGTGACCTTAACCTCTGACCCTATGACCTTAAAATATTGTCATAAATGATCAGTCAACAATTCCTAACAACTTTCTCATAATCTCTGTTACAAAAGTCGATCAGTTTTTGTATAAGACTAATCTTTGTCATTTACAGATTTCATTTTGTAGATATTGACTTAACAATCACGCATACAAAATTTGAAAGTCATCTGATCATTGATTCAAGAGAAAAAGATTTTTAAAGATGTACCAAGTTTTGGTCTTTTTTGGTCCCTTTTTGAGCCCCAATTAGACCTACCAATTTTTGATTTGCAAACATTATGCAACTTCACATGCAAATGCTATATGCCAAGTTTGGTTAAAATTGGCCAACGGGTTCTTGAGAAGAAGTCGAAAATGTGAAAAGTGTATGCAAGCTGGACAAAAAGCAATCGCAATAGGTGACCATGAGCTTTCAACTCAGGTGACATAAAAAGAGGAAGGGGGGGGGGGTAAACTTTTACAAAAATGTAATTTTAATTTTATATTTAATAATCTTTTGTTTCCTTGATATAATTATCAAAGAAACTGCATTATTTTTAGGCTGATAAATCATTGTGGAAAATGGTAGATTTTTGGCAAAGATTCAGATTTAAGTAGTAGACAGGTTGATGTCTGCAAAGATGAAAATATGGATTTGTCATGACAAAAACAAATCATTTATGTGGATCTAATATGTAAAATAACTGGTGCTAAAGTTGTAATATTCATTTGTAGTATATTATAAGACCTAAATCTGATATCCAAAGCTTTTGAGTTGCATATCACTGAAATCAACACATTTGAATCACACATCTATGTAGTTCATTTAGATACTATTAGTTTTTCAATTCATGCAGCAGTTCTGGAATAGGAGATTTTTAAAGAGGGGTACCCCTTGGGCCTCTTTTGCCTAACCCTGGATCCACCCCTGGGCTGATTGGGTCGAAATGAACAAACTTGGTAGAGAACCTTCAATACTTGGTCCCTAATCAAAATCCCTTCAGCGGTTTTGGAGAAGTCAAAAATGTTAAAAATATTTGCAGACAGACAGACGACGGACAAAAGGCAATCAGAAAAGCTAACTTGAGCCTTTGGTTCAGGTAAGCTAAAAACTGGGTAAAAGTTAATATTAGAAATGTTTCTGGGTTAATGTTAGAAACAGGTCTAGATTTAGTTTAATTTTGGCCATTTTAATAGGATGACCAAATTGTCCAAACTTAAACAATGGCCAAAATATCCAAATTTATAGTAGTGAATAGTAATTGTAAACAGGATATGATATACAGCAGATATTAAAGAAATGAAAACAACCACACCTCAAAAATAATCAACCTTGATAAATTGTCAAACTTGTTATATGCCAAAATTAAGGAAAACAAAAGGTGACAGAATATCAGGGGTGAACTGTATATATCAAAGGAGAGGAATATAATCTGTACTTACAAGAATCGGTTCCTCCTCCTCCTCCTCCCCTGATGATGATTCCTCTGACGAAACTAAGTGTCTTCGTCTTGCTAATACTTCCTCTACTGGCTGTCAAAGAATACACTAATTTAGATTGTTTTTAGTGATGTGAGTAGTCAAAGGAATAAAAGATCTTTGAATAAATGATACAAGATAAACAAGAGGCCCAATGAGCCTTAACTGTCACTTGAGTAAAATAATACACAGATTTGGTCCCTTTTGAAGCCCCAATGATTCATAGCCCCTTTCATTTGTAGAAATTTATGTGGCTTCACACGGAGATATTTCTTGCCAAGTTTAGTCAAAAATGGCCCACTGGTTCTTGAGAAAATAGTAAAAATGAGTAAAATTTAATAAAAACCGGATATTTTCTGTTTACTTAGGTGCCTGTGACCTTAACCCCTGACCCTATGACCTTAAAATATTGTCATAAATGATCAGTCAACAATTCCTAGCAATTTTCTCATTTATCTCTGTATATATTTGAAAGTCATTTGATAATTGGTTCATGAGAAGAACATATTTTAAAATGTACCCTGCTTCAGTCCTTTTTTCCCCCCCATTCATTCACAAACTATATGCAGCTTCACATAATGATACTTCCCGCCAAGTTTGGTTAAAATTGGCCCACTGGTAAAAGTTAAAAACGGACCACGCACGACAACAGGCAAAAGACAAGTGTAATAGTCACATAGGGTCAAATTTCTCCGCAGCCCCACTTATGTTTGGCCATACAACTATTCATTATTTTTACTGTGGTTAAAATATTATGTACTGGAGTAGCAATAGAAATAATACACTGACCATTGCTACTCAGAATTAAATATTTAAACTTGGGGTAATATTATTTTTACTTGGCGTAAAATTAATTTTATTGCAGTTAATATTGCTGGCTGTCTGATTCACAAGTCGATATTACAAGACAGTCATGTCAAAGATAAGTATGTGTGCGTGATTACTCTTTTGTCCTTGATCTATTTTTCATGCAAGTCAGGGAGACTCTCATCAGTTATCGCATTACATCAGATTTTGCATTTGGACTTCTGTGACCCTGACCTTTAGGCCCAATGACCTTGAAAGAGCCTACAATTATAGAGAAAGTCTAGGAGAGTAACTAACATTAGCTTCATGTTCCTGTGTTGAGTCTGTCACCAGTTATCACATTACATAAGATTTCACATTTTGACCTGTGACATTGACCTTTGACCCATGAAAAAGTATACAGTACTAAGACAAGTCATGGAGACTAATTAACATAAGTTTCATGTTCCTGTGTTAAGTCTGTCACCAGTTATCGCATTTCATGTTTTGATCACTGTGACCAAATCAGCGAGCTAAGTCTGTCACCAGTTATCGCATTACATCAGATATTACGTTTTGACTTCTGTGACCTTGACCTTTAGACCAAATGATCTTAAAAAAGTGTACAGTTCTAGAGAATGTCAAGGAGAATATCTGACATAGATTTAATGTTCCTGTGTTGAGTCTGTCACCAGTTATCGCATTACATAAGATTTCACATTTTGACCTTTGACCCAATGACCTTGGAAAAGCATACAGTTCTAAGGCAAGTCATGGAGACTAACTGACATAAGTTTCATGTTCCTATGTTTAGTCTGTCACTATTTATCGCATTACAAACGATTTTATGTTTTGGCTTGTGTGACCTTGACCTTTTACACTATGACTTTAAAAAAGTACACATTTCTAGAGAAAGCCTAGGAGACTAACTGACATAAGTTTGATGTTCCTGTGTAAAGTCTATCAACAGTTATCACATTACATAAGATTTCACGTTTGACCACTTGTGACCTTGACCTTT
The DNA here is from genome assembly GCA_030159075.1 of Atrina japonica. NCBI lineage: Eukaryota > Metazoa > Mollusca > Bivalvia > Pterioida > Pinnidae > Atrina > Atrina japonica. Next base: position 207,826 of record BROG01000835.1, read on the forward strand.
GATCCTATGACCATAAATCCTATGCCTGTTTGTGTGTGCATCTGCTCACAACATTTGGGTACTGTATGAATTCTGAGACTTTCAAATAAAATGTATCAAAATTACACCTCGAAACATACCACGCGTGATGTCAAATGTTCCTCAGGCCTTAACTGATTGGCACCCAATTTCTCAAAAATTATAGATTTTATGTGAAATATTTTATAACTGCTACAATATGCTTTGTATGCTACACATTTGGTATGAAAATCTTAACAGTCACTTGAAGGGTCTACTTTTCATATGCCAATGGACTAAAAGTAACCTAGCCCCTACATAACACATAAAAAGTCAATCGGAGAAGTGACATAAATAGAAGATGTCCCGCGACAATAATTTGAATGAAAAACATTTGAAAACAGTAAAAAACGTCAAAAATGTCGAATCTGAAAATTTGAACCAAAAGGGGCCAACATGAAAAATTGATGTTACAAAAAAGTGAGACGTGTTTTTGAAGAAGAAGAAGAAGAAGAAGAAGAAGAAGATAAAGAAGAAGAAGAAGAAGAGGAAAGCACTAATAATAAGAATAAACAGAACAAAACAAAGAGGTCTTTTCACTGGATAGTTGAAAGCCCTAATGAGAGCGATTTGAAGTTTCTGCATTTCTGTCCAGGAGCCCAGGGTGGGAGAACAGCTCATTTCTGGAGGCCAGGGTTCAAAGGGTTAATAGTCACATAGATTTATTTTTTAAATATCTATGGAACTGATTTACTGATGCGGTTAATATATCAAATTTGCCAGAGTATTATTTCTACTGCGATAGGTAGAATTTCTGTAAAATTGTTGGTAACTTGCTATATCCCTTTTCCCACATTTTTACAGAAAAACGAATGAGTTTACATATTTTTTCCAACTTTAGGGGTTGTGTCTCCTGTGACAATATGAGTAAATTCACACTTCAGTTTCGTCACTAGTTTCACACATTTCTCAGAAAATATTTGAAATTTGAAAGCTGAAAGATGCATTTTCCCATGTTTATCCATCATCAAACATAATCCATATAAGAGATTTTAATGTTAAGGGGTCCGGGTTTTACTTCCCATAAATTTTTAATTTCTACAAGAACTTGATAAGCAGCTTCCATATTTTTAAATATTTCCTATTTACCCTTACAAAATAATTCATTGATAAACTAACAGAGATTTTGAAATGAAAAATAATTTACTGGTCAACCTGACGAATGAATTACTAAGTTTCACTGGTTGTAGCAAAATTTTACTGGTCCATATATAGATATTACTGAAAAATAAAAACAAAGGTGAGTAAAATTTCGGAACTACTGGCCCAAATGATAAAGTGGTGGCCCATATATTTTGGACAAATATCATTGTAAAAAGTAAAGAAAAAACACAAAGGAGAACCAGTAATTTATTATTTCTACACTGTTGAAAAAAAACACTAAGTCAGTTATAAACAACTATTTTAATGCACATTAAAAGAATATAATAAATGTATGTCAATGGGTCAAACGTGAATTTGGTTGAAAATAATAACATTGAGTTGAACGTCCCCTGTTTAAGCTGTTCATAATTACAGTTTAAAAATGTTGAAGGCAAATAAAAATAAATTAGATCTACTTCGCTTGACTGAAATGCATTTTAATTAGCAGTAATCCTGCCACTGCTAGCTGCACTGAAGTCTATTCTATCCATTTACAAGCTCTTTTGAGTAAACACATCTTTAATTTTCTGGAGAATGAACAACTTTTGTTTTTAAACCTCACAGGGAGTATGTGATACTCGCCGTCAACCATGATAGGTCGATATTTAATCACATGGTTATCACATGATTGACATAATAATTTCTGTGCGTGGATAAGATATAACTTTAATATTGACACAAAAAGAGGGTTATGTCCTGTCTTAAAAATAAATGATGGCTGTGACATGAATTTAGCAGAACGGTAGGGCACTCGTCCAAATGTTTTATTTTGGGCCACATACTACTTGTCTTTTTCAGGCTTTGATCAACTTCTGGTTGCCCAGACAACAAAGTGGTCACATCTGGTGAGCTGGCAACCGGTTTATTTCAGGCACTGATTATTTAAAATCATCTGGTTTCACCCAGGATTTCCACAGAAATTAGCAGAAAACTTGATAGGCCACGAGGCTGCCATGTTTTACAATTATCTGAGTCAATGACACGTTTGAACAGATTAAATGGTATGTAAGTTCAAGCGTTTCACTGATCTGAAACTTAAATAACAAAATTAAAAAAAAAACGCACATGCATAGAAGTAAAAAATCCAAATTTGCTAACGTAAACATTGACCAGTCATTTAAACTGTTAATTTGACAAATTTCACCAGACTTTTGTCAAATTTACCAGTTTTGCCATTAAGACCGACAGTTTTTCTAAACTCTGGACTAATTATAAATTAAATCTGAAAATGAAAGAAAATTCACCTGAAATGTTAAAGTTTCAGATGTATGCTTCCACCGTACATTTTTTGAATTTTGCAAAAGAAAATCTTTATGTTAGGGTTCTAAGGTATGCTCTCTCAATGTTGTTTTTTTTTTTTTAAATTCAAATAATAGCCCCCCAACGCTAGCATGATTATCCTTTCAATTGTATATTATTGGTAGATTGATTATATCTCCAAAATGAAGTTGAAATCAGCAATGACTAGGAGTTTAAGAATATATCTTGAGATACATTTTTGAACTGTCCAATCTGTGATGATTTTGACGTGGTGGAGAAAATTCTTTGAAGAAATTTTTAATTTTCAAATGGCCGGGAGAGTTTTAAAATCATCAAATTGGATCACGTTTTATCCCAAATATTGCATTTAATTGACAAAATAATAATATTTACCAATGGACTGTTTCAGAAAAGAGAACTTGTTCAAGAGCAAGCTATTAAAGATGGTGCATACATTTTTTGAATTTTTTTTCTGGGCTAGGGGTGTTTGTTATCTCCACATATAAGAGTTCCTCAATTTTTTATCGTAAGAGTAATTTCAATTTTTGTCCTAAGTGCGAAACATAATCTTACAAGTGTTCGTGAAAATGACGTAAGAAACAAGAGATCCCAGAGGGACCTTGGCGTCCACCATGGAATGTTCTATGTCTGATCTATGACAGACTGTTCTTTTCTCTTTTTTTCTCGTTTTTGTATCTCAACATTGAATTTGAACTTAAATCCAAATTTTATATGAAATACTTTTTACACAAGATTATAGCAAAACTTAACTTGAAATGAACATATTGCATTTTAAGAGAGAACGGAGTTCAACATGACCAACAGGTGTCCATCTCGGAATTTTTATCTCTCTGAAAATGTAATATGCATATCTAGACCTCAGAGGGAACCTCCATAATCAATTTCAAAAAGATTCCTTAAGTACAATCTGAGAAATACATACTTCCATTGTCAAAATCCAGTATGGCCACCTGTCAGCCATGTTGGAATCCAATCTCTCTGAAAATATCATATGCACAACTAGACCTGATGAGGAACCTTGATGTCAAATCTCAATGAGATCCCATAAGTACTTTCTGAGAAATAGCAATAACAATCTTCATATGGCCGCCTTTCAGCCATGTTGGATTCCAATCTCTCTGAAAATCTAATATGCACAATTAGACCTCAAGGACAGACACCACCAAATATTTTCCCATAGGCCTCAATGCTAATTTACAAAACTTCAGGTCACCGTCACTCCTATGTTTATTAAATCTGGGTCAAATAAGTACCCTGTGCTGAAAGATCAATATTTTTGATAACAAAATATGCAATCAAAAGTATAGGTTGCCGTTGCATTTCTACTTCAAATTTTCACTTGTTTACAACTCGTAGTATTCCGCACCAAAGGAAAATATCTATTCTCATATGACCCCTCCCTTTCAATTTTCATCCGTCAACCCTATAATTTCCAAAGTACTACCAATATTCATGTATCTTTTTTATCACCTTAATTTCACTTATTAATGGCAAAACTAATTTTTTCATTTAATGACCAATCAGATCTCTGGGCTCATTTTACCCTCCGCACAACTTTGGGTGTCCAAAATGTCTGCGCCCATGTTGTAAACAAAGCAGGTGTTTTTCCAATAGATTTATCCAAAACATTGCCAAAAATGGTCATTTTGCATTTTTTTGGAAATCTCATTAACTGAACACCAAGCCCCCTTAATAATGAGGATGGGAACCCAACCTGAAGAGAAACACAGTCTATAATGTGTCACACCCCTACCTCTCAATCCCATTCATTGATATTAACAAATAAATACATTATATGAAGAAGTTGTCTGTTTTTCTTTCATGATTTTTATTCAGAATTGTCTGTAACACATACACTTCATTATTTTGAATGATTTCATACCATTATTCACCAATATTGACCATGATATCAAATAAGGGTAGACGGTACCCCTTAATAATGGAAAAAGTGACAAAATATACCATTTTCTTCACAAAAACTTAAAATTTGGATCATTTCTTAATGAGCATGGAACCAATTAGTCGCCAGAAGTAAAGAAGAATTTCTGAAGCTCACTTAAAAGTAAACCATGTCATTTTTTATATCATCAAATTGCTTTTATTCACAAGGAATGAAGTGCACCCTTAATAAAAGTGTAAAACATCTGGGAGGGGATACCATTACATACAACACATTTCAATAGACTTATTGTGTTCATTTATATAAAATATGTTATGTAATCATTTTCAGACATGTCCGTGTTTTGTTTCATCCCTTAATTACAGTCTCATGATGTAAAACTAATTAAATACAGAGGGCAGATAACTGAGTCTGACTTTAAAATGACTGACACTTAAATGGTGCAAAATGCTAGTCAAATTGCTTTTAAAAGGATATGACATATTTATAGTTCTGTTTCAGATGAAAAACTAAGTCAAATTTTAATTATACTAAGTTTTGAAACCAGTAAAAGTCAATATCAGGTGTTAATTTTTGTCTGGTATGACCCCAAGAGAGTGTTTTAAGTGACATTTGCTGGAAGGGGGGAGGGGGGGGGGGTTGTTGAAAAAAGTGATTCAAACAAAAAATGCATGACTGAATATTTAGAAAACTTATGAAAACATGCAACTTGAATGAATATTAGATGAGTTAATACAGAAAAAAATATAATTGATATTTTATAATTACCTTTACAGGTACTTGAGTATGATAATTAGATAAAAATCTCTTATTGGACAATATTTCCTGGATTTAAAGAAATTGAAATATTCCTTCTACAGGTTAAAAATGTTGATAGATTATGAAAAAAATGTTAAAGCGCCCTATTTCTACAGAATTGTTTTTACTTACAAATTATCTATTACCCAAATTTAACACAATATGACCTAACCACAATGTGGAAATTCTTGTGTACAGATCAGGGGGGGATTTAAATTAATTTTTATACTGTTTTCAGTGTATATGGCATGATGAAATATTTTACTGATGAGTCTTAAATGCTGAAATGCAGTTTAATACAATTTTCTTAAAAATGAGATGGTTCTTACCCTTCAGATACAGTACGTATATACAGCTAAAGGTACAAAATACACTGCACGAGTAAAATGACATGGTCCAATATGTAGATTTTGCCCTCAAAAGAAGAAAATCAACCAGTCTTTACCTCAAAAAGGTCTGATTTTAATTCAAATGGGTTAAAATTTACAATAGAAACATCATTTCCAAAATATTTTGCTAAAATTAGTCACTATGCATAACCATAACTAATTGATTTTTTATAAAAGAACATGTGCATGTTTGTAGGAGAGGGTGGGGGTATACTTGAATTTTCCAAGTACAGATGGAATTTTGACCAATAAATGATAAAATATTAGTTCTAGGTGTAATATAAAACATACAGACAAAATTAAGAGATCTCAATATGCAACAAATGCATAATAATGTGTGTAGAGGCAACACACCTATTAAATTTGCACCTTGTGGACCCCCAACAGGTGCCCCATTTCATAGAGACCCTCAAATCTGTTTAAAAGTATGAGTAAAAGTGAATGAATTGCAACTTAGGTGATAAAAAACGAGAGAAATGACTTATTTTAAGGCTTCATCCAGCCTACATGTGTCAAATGTGCATTTCTCTATAGGACAGACACCACCAAATATTTTCCCATAGGCCTCAATGCTAATTTACAAAACTTCAGGTCACTGTCACTCCTATGTTTATTAAATCTGGGTCAAATAAGTACCCTGTGCTGAAAGATCAATATTTTTTATAACAAAATATGCAATCAAAAGTATAGGTTGCCGTTGCATTTCTACTTCAAATTTTCACTTGTTTACAACTCGTAGTATTCCGCACCAAAGGAAAATATCTATTCTCATATGACCCCTCCCTTTCAATTTTCATCCATCAACCCTATAATTTCCAAAGTACTACCAATATTCATGTATCTTTTTTATCACCTTAATTTCACTTAATATTGGCAAAACTAATTTTTTCATTTAATGACCAATCAGATCTCTGGGCTCATTTTACCCTCCGCACAACTTTGGGTGTCCAAAATGTCTGCGCCCATGTTGTAAACAAAGCAGGTGTTTTTCCTCAAGGGGAACCTTCGTGTCAAATTTCAAAGAGATCCCTTCAGTACTTTCTGAGAAATGGACGCCAGAGGCTGTCGGCCATGTTGGATTCCGATCTCTCTGAAAATGCGATATGCACAACTAGACCTCAAGGAGACCCTCCATGTCAAATTTCAAGGAGATTCCTCCAGTCCTTTCTGAGAAGTAGCTGTAACAAACTTCCTTTGGTCAAAATCCAAGATGGCCACCTGTTGGCCATTTTAATTTCCTATCTCTCTGAAAATGTAACATGCACAACTAGATCACAAGGGGAACCTTCATGTCAAATTTCAAGGAGATCCCATTAGTCCTTTCTGAGAGCTAGCCATAACAAGAATTGTTCAGGACAGACTGCCTGACGATGGACGGACCATAGATGCAGGGCTAAAAACGTACAATCATCATACAATAAAATCGAAAGAGTGATCGTAAGATTTTTTTGTGAAAAGGGCTACAGATCACTTAAGGAGAGGACTATAATCTGTACTTACAAGATTGGATTCCGCCTCCCTTGATGATGATTCCTTTGACGAACTAAACTCTTGTTGTCTTGGTAATGCTTTTTTCAGTTTTACTGCCTATCAAAGAATACATTCATTCAAATTTTGTTTAAAGAAAATCTGATGCAAATCTAAAAGCACTAAATTCTTACTACATAGAAACCCAATATCAGAATGATACTGTGACCTCATGGCATGCGTTTACACCCTATCAAATTTAAAAGAAGTCGGCTCGCCTGTTTCTGTGATGAAAATATTCCGTATACATGATACAAGTTATTTGAAGCACCCTTAGTTGACTATTTTATCTGAAAGACTAATATGACTTAGATAACTCAATTGTGCATTTTTTCAAGAATTAAGTCTTTGTTAATCATTTTTGTATTAGTGACTGTTTTGCATTTTGAAATCATATTTATGTAATAGATCACTTATACCGAAACATCAACTTAAGGAGGTCACGTAGTAGAGCTTTAAACTGGCAAGCGGAAGGTCACTGGTTCGATTCCTGGTAATAGGTCATACAAAAGACCAAGCATAGGAAGTGAAAGTCACAAGTCTTTCTGATGAGACTTAAAATTGAAGTCCATGTCTCGGAAAGCATGGCATGTAAAAGTACCCTGACTTCGTTGCCTTTAGTCCATAGTACAGGTTAATATTTGAAGCCCTTCACCGAAAGCTGGTGATATCTCCATTTAAGTAAAAAAATCTTGGCAGGATGTTCTTAAACAGCTATCAAACAAACATTTAAACAAAAAGAGTAAGAAAGAGAGTATGATTAAGAAAGAGTTTTTGTTCAGAACATCCAATAACAGGATCATATTTTCATGCTGTTTATCATAACAACATAATTTTCTTTTAAGAATTAATTTCAAATTGGTTAGCTAGTAAGATAAACAAATTTCATATATATTTCATATATATATATATTGATTCACATAAGACTACGGGGCAGAGCATCCTTTTGATTATCATATGGATGATTCTACTTACTTTTCGGTTATGACATGCTGCACGGGTATTCTCTTATGTATTGTGAGAAGTAGGAAAGATTACTTGCGTAAGAGTAATTTTAATGTTATGCTTTATAACCTAAAATCTAAACTTGCCAGGGTCAAGAAAGGGTTCATGAGACTCCGACCTGCCAGATTATACAGATTTTACTGCAGTAGTACAGCTTCACTGCCAGGTTATACAGATTTTACTGCCAACGGCTGCAGAGATCAGATACAAATGTATAGAACATAAGACGTTACTTACTTGACTCAAAGAAATGCCTTCTTTTACTGGGGCACCTGACATGAAAATGACATAAAAACTGTTGTAAAAGCTGTCATGTTATAAAAACAAAAACTGTCATGTTATAAATACTGGTTATAAAAACATAAAAAGAGGTTATATTAGAAAATCATGAAAAAGTGGTCATATTTGAAAAACATGAAAAAGACATAAAAATTGCCATGTTATAAATACTGGTTATAAAAACATAAAAAGAGGTTATATTAGAAAATCATCTTGTGTTACTGATCAAAGTTGTAATTTATACTTTTAATCTATATAACTAACTATAATAGTTTTTGAGATAATAGCAAAACACCATGAAAATTGCTAAAAATTGACATTTCAGGTGCCATAACTCAAAATCAATATATTAGATTCTTCAGAACATTATCAATATGACAATGACATGTAATAGAGAAATGAAAGTTTGCTTACCAAATATTGGTGCTTCCTCTATACAGTCTACAAACATTTGGTTTTCCACCTCATACAGATCTGAAGAACAAGCCATTTAATTATTATTTTTTCTACACCTTTGGATTTTAGAAAAGTCTTTGCATATGAAACAAACTAAAATATGTTTAGAAAAAAACTGTCAAGCTAGTGCTGGTGGTTAGTATATGTATGTACTATCTACTGGTCTTATCTGTTTGTATATACTATCTACTGCTGGTTAAGTATCTGTATGTTCTATCTACTGCTGGTAAGTATCTGTATGTTCTATCTACTGGTGTTAAGTATCTGTATGTTCTATCTACTGCTGGTAAGTATCTGTATGTTCTATCTACTGCTGGTAAGTATCTGTATGTTCTATCTACTGCTGGTAAGTATCTGTATGTTCTATCTACAGCTGGTAAGTATCTGTATGTACACTACTGCTGGTAAGTATCTGTATGTTCTATCTACTGCTGGTAAGTATCTGTATGTTCTATCTACTGGTGTTAAGTATCTGTATGTTCTATCTACTGCTGGTAAGTATCTGTATGTTCTATCTACTGCTGGTAAGTATCTGTATGTTCTATCTACTGCTGGTAAGTATCTGTATGTTCTATCTACTGCTGGTAAGTATCTGTATGTACACTACTGCTGGTAAGTATCTGTATGTTCTATCTACTGCTGGTAAGTATCTGTATGTTCTATCTACTGCTGGTAAGTATCTGTATGTTCTATCTACAGCTGGTAAGTATCTGTATGTTCTATCTACTGCTGGTAAGTATCTGTATGTACACTACTGCTGGTAAGTATCTGTATGTTCTATCTACTGCTGGTAAGTATCTGTATGTTCTATCTACTGCTGGTAAGTATCGGTATGTACACTACTGGTGGTAAGTATCTGTATGTTCTATCTACTGCTGGTAAGTATAGGTATGTACACTACTGGTGGTAAGTATCTGTATGTTCTATCTACTGCTGGTAAGTATCTATATGTTCTATCTACTGCTGGTAAGTATCTGTATGTTCTATCTACTGCTGGTAAGTATCTGTATGTTCTATCTACTGCTGGTAAGTATCTGTATGTTCTATCTACTGCTGGTAAGTATCTGTATGTACACTACTGGTGGTAAGTATCTGTATGTTCTATCTACTGCTGGTAAGTATCGGTATGTACACTACTGGTGGTAAGTATCTGTATGTTCTATCTACTGCTGTTAAGTATTTGTATGTTCTATCTACTGCTGGTAAGTATCTGTATGTTCTATCTACTGCTGGTAAGTATCTGTATGTACACTACTGGTGGTAAGTATCTGTATGTTCTATCTACTGCTGGTAAGTATCGGTATGTACACTACTGGTGGTAAGTATCTGTATGTTCTATCTACTGCTGGTAAGTATCTATATGTTCTATCTACTGCTGGTAAGTATCTGTATGTTCTATCTACTGCTGGTAAGTATCTGTATGTTCTATCTACTGCTGGTAAGTATCTGTATGTACACTACTGGTGGTAAGTATCTGTATGTTCTATCTACTGCTGTTAAGAATCTGTATGGTCTATCTACTGCTGGTAAGTATCTGTATGTTCTATCTACTGCTGGTAAGTATCTGTATGTTCTATCTACTGCTGGTAAGTATCTGTATGTTCTATCTACTGGTGGCAAGTATCTGAATGTACTATCTACTGGTGTTAAGTATTCTTATGTACTATCTAGTAGTGGTAAGAATTCTTATGTATTATCTACTGATGGTAAGTATTTGAATGTACTATCTATACTGGTGGTAAGTATCGGTATGTACTACATACTGGTGGTAAGTATTCTTATGTACTATCTTTACTGATGGTAAGTATCTGTATGTACTATCTACTGGTGGTAAGTAAATGGTATCTATCAGAACTGTGTATATTTCATGTGATATCTATACATATATATTGGAAGGATGTAAATTTCATATAAAATTTATTATAACTGTGTATATCTCATGTGATACATATCGTATCTACATATATCTCTTGTAACAGTTTCATTCAATATCTACATATCTTTTGAGACAGTAATTGTCATGTGATATCTATGCATATTTGTTGTAACAGTGTATATTTCATATTATAAACACACATATCTATTGCAATAGTGTATATTTCATGTCATATCTATTGTAACAGACATTGTCTCTATATCTTTACGCCTGGTATGTCAGTACCAGCTGATAACCTTATGCTAAATTAATATTTTTGAACTGATAATTCCATTTAAATTCTAAGTTCTTCAAAAGCCAAGATGATCATCTTTTAGAGTTGTTACAATTAGATGGATTTTGTTATATATTTAGATTTATTATCTGGCCTTGTATGATACCATTTTCTTTTGAGGAAATATGCATCTTTCATAAATTGGAGCTCAAATGATGACATCTATTGAACAGAAACATAAGTCTTGAGCATTATAACTTTGGTATTATGTTTATAAAATCAAAAGACTTTAAAATCATGTAAAAATATACTTCAAAAGGAAATTACTCCCATAAGTATCAACCAGCTCACATGGTCCAAAGGTCAAGGTGAGCTAAAGAACAATATTATCACTTAGGTGAGATATATGACATGATGGTGATATATAACAGAGCACTAAATATGATAAGGGCATGCAAAGGAGAAATGAAAGTTTACTTACCACATTCTTCATCGAAATCCGGTAATTCACCATGAAAATCTTCATATTTCTACAAAATCACAAATCATAAGATTCAATCTGATTTCATTATAATTATGATATTTTTGTATACCTTTGGATTTTAAAAGTCTTTGTATATGAATCAGCCTTAAAGATGTTTAGAAAAATTGTCAAGCTGATTTTTTAAATAAAGTTTTGGGCCCATTTAAATAAAAACAAAAAAAAAATTCATACAAATAATTCAAAGTCAAAATTAACATGTGTAATGACAATTCTTCTCCTTCTCATAACAGAGCCACCCTGACTCAGTTGGTAGTAAGCTCAACTCTTGATCATGAGGTCGTGAGTTCGAGTCTAGCCTGCAGCAGGTCTGACTCCTCTCCTTTGGATGAGACAGCAAAAACTGAGGTCACATGTCACAGTAGGTGTCTGCATGTTAAAGAACCCTCACTGCTCAATAGCTGTAAGTACCGAGCATAGGCCAAAATTTGAAGCCCTTCATCAGCATTTGGTGACATCTCCATATGAGTGAAAGATTCTTGAGTGGGATATTAAACAACGATACAACCATAACATGCAAAAACACTCAATGTTTTAATTAAATGCAAATCAAATCAATTTTGTCAGTAATTATTAGAAATCAAAGCAGTCAAATACATATAGAACATCTGAAACTAAAAATCTATGATTCTCCATTAGCATTTATTAGTCCAAGTATCAATGTTTCAAACTGTTCTATGTGGCCCCTTAAACTTGGACTCATTGAAGTTTTGCTGTATATAAAACCACATGAAGAAATCACAAGTGTTGACTGAGGAATAGTATCAATGACATGTTTTAATCATTGTTTACATGTATGTATCTAGTTATCATTAATCAATTGTAAAACAAGATCTTAGGAAGAAAATAGGAATTTTTAAATGATTTAAACTTGCATTTAGTGGTTACCATTTGACCGTTTTACAAAACTGACAGGATATTGGCAATTCCCTCATCAGATATGGATTTTCACGGAAAGGCATAAAACAGTTACAAGGTAACCCCATAATAGAATAGGGTTACTATGTAACTGTTTTACGCCTTACCGTGAAAATCCATTTCTGCACATTTTAAATTAATATTTTAACGACAGAAATGACATGAAATGTTGACTTATGCGGTCTCCAACCTTTATCAGTGACCAAATTACTTTGTTAAGAATACTGATGCCCTTAAATATAGTTACTGATTTATCATATAGATTTGTTTATTTCGATAACAAATTATGTAAAGAGTTAAGTTCAGCATGTACATCGAAGTCAGTATTAGAACTTTGTGTGATGTCATATAAAATACTAGCAGTGAAATGCGAATCCCCTGCGAGTTTTTACGTCATCGACCAATGAAATAACACAAAGCAAAGTACAAAGCACAGTGCATTAGAATATTCATTTTACTTACATCAGTCCCTGCTGATGTCTCCGTCAAAGGGGCAGCTGATAAAAAAGATAAAAAATACCATAAGTATCTCAAAAAGTAAAATCTATAAAACAACTCAATGATAAGCAACTGTATACCTGGTAAAAAAATACCATAAGTATCTCAAAAATTAAAATCTATAAAACAACTCAATGATAACCAACTGTATACCTGGTAAAAAAATACCATAAGTATCTCAAAAAGTAAAATCTATAAAACAACTCGATGATCAGCAACTGTATACCTGGTAAAAAAAATACCATAAGTATCTCAAAAAGTAAAATCTATAAAACAACTCGATGATCAGCAACTGTATACCTGGTAAAAAAAATACCATAAGTATCTCAAAAAGTAAAATCTATAAAACAACTCAATGATAAGCAACTGTATACCTGGTAATTTCTGCCCTGATTATTTACGCCTTTTTATGACAGAAAACATATTCATGCCCCCAATCAAAGTGGTCTCACGAATGACTTGTATGTCTGTTCTTCAAATATTTAGTTTGAAAATTTTACTTTCATTTTAAATCAGATTTCTTGTCTAAGGTTGAAAATGGCGAAAATTAAACGGGAGTGAAGATTTACAAGTATACAGTACTGCACGAAAGTGGATTTTCAAATAAAAATGTTTGCAGGGCAAGTGTGTGAGAGAGCGGAGGGCAAGTGTGTGAGAGAGTGGAGGGCAAGTGTGTGAGAGAGGGGAGGGTATTCTCAGTATGACCCATCACTAACACGGAATAGTCCGGGTTAACTTGCTCAAGTCTTAGTGCTATCAATTAAATCTTACTAATATTCATATTATCGACCTCACCAATCAAATTGTGCATTGGTTGCCATGGTACTTTCTAAATTGCCACCGAGGCTCCTAACACTACCAATGTACCTAGTCAATAACCATTGTGTCTTCTAACACTACCAATGTACCTAGTCAATAACCATTGTGTCTCCTAACACTACCAATGTACCTAGTCAATAGCCATTATAGCTCCTAACACTACCGATGTACCTAGTCAAAAACTACTATGGCTCCTAACGCTACTGGTGTACCCACTAAATAAACAGACAATCTGGCCACTAACAATGTACTTAGTTAATAGACATGGAGGCTCCAAACTTTTACAGAGACTCAACAATAAAAGAGGCTCCTAACACCACACTCAACAATTACAGAGGCTCCTAACACCACACTCAACAGTTACAGAGGTTACTAACATCACACTCACTAATTAGAGGCTCCTAACACCACACTCACTAATTAGAGGCTCCCAACACCACTCAACAATTACAGAGGCTCCTAACATCACACTCAATAATTACAGAGGTTCCTAACACCACACTCACTAATTAGAGGCTCCTAACACCACTCAACAATTACAGAGGCTCCTAACACCACACTCAACAATTACAGAGGCTCATAACACCACACTCAACAAATGCAGAGGCTCCTAACACTACAATCAACAATTTTTCATATACAGTGACATACAAAAATTGGTGCAACATTTTCTTTATATATTTTTATATAAAAACCATATTTTATTTAAAACAATCAGAAAAAAATACAGTCTCCTAAAACCACACTCACTAATTACAGAGGCTCCTAACATTGCATTCAACAATTAGAGGCTCCTTACATCACACTCAATAATTACAGAGGCTCCTAGCACCACAATCAACATTTACATAGGCTCCCAACAGCACACTCAACAATTACAGAGGTCCATAACATCACACTCACTAATTAGAGGTTTTAACACCACACTCAATAATTACTGAGGTTCCTAATACCACACTCATCATTCACAGAGGCTCCTAACAGCACACCCAACAATTACAGAGGTTCCTAATACCACACTCATCATTTACAGAGGCTCCTAACAGCACACCAACAATTACAGAGGTTCCTAATACCACACTCATCATTTACAGAGGCTCCTAACAGCACACCAACAATTACAGAGGTTCCTAACACCACACTCACTAATTAGAAGCTCTAACACTACACTCAATAATTACATAGGTTCATAACACCACAACCAACAATTACAGAGGCTCCTAACAACACACCCAACAATTACAGAGGCTCCTAACAACACACCCAACAATTACAGAGGTTCCTAACAACACACCCAACAATTACAGAGGCTCCTAACACCACACCTAACAATTACAGAGGCTCCTAACAGCACACCCAACAATTACAGAGGTTCCTAATACCACACTCATCATTTACAGAGGCTCCTAACAGCACACCCAACAATTACAGAGGTTCCTAACAACACACCCAACAATTACAGAGGCTCCTAACAACACACCCAACAATTACAGAGGCTCCTAACAACACACCCAACAATTACAGAGGCTCCTAACAACACACCCAACAATTACAGAGGTTCCTAACAACACACCCAACAATTACAGAGGTTCCTAACAACACACTTATTACAGAGGCTCCTATCAACACACCTAACAATTACAGAGGCACCTAACAACACACCCAACAATTACAGAGGTTCCTAACAACACACCCAACAATTACAGAGGCTCCTAACAACACACCCAACAATTACAGAGGTTCCTAACAACACACCCAACAATTACAGAGGCTCCTTGCAACACACCCAACAATTACAGAGGCTCCTAACAACACACACTAATTACAGAGGCTCCTTACAACACACCTAACAATTACAGAGGCTCCTAACAACACACCCAACAATTACAGAGGTTCCTAACAACACACACTAATTACAAAAGCTCCTAACAACACACCTAACAATTACAGAGGCTCCTAACAACACACCCAACATTTACAGAGGTTCCTAACAACACACCTAACAATTACAGAGGTTCCTAACAACACACACTAATTTCAGAGGCTCCTAACAACACACCTAACAATTACAGAGGCTCCTTACAACACACCCAACAATTACAGAGGCTCCTAACAACACACCCAACAATTACAGAGGTTCCTAACAACACACACTAATTACAGAGGCTCCTAACAACACACCCAACAATTACAGAGGCTCCTAACAACACACCTAACAATTACAGAGGTTCCTAACAACACACCCAACAATTACAGAGGCTCCTAACAACACACCCAACAATTACAGAGGTTCCTAACAACACACACTAATTACAGAGGCTCCTAACAACACACCTAACAATTACAGAGGCATCTTACAACACACCCAACAATTACAGAGGCTCCTAACAATACACCCAACAATTACAGAGGCTCCTAACAACACACCTAACAATTACAGAGATTCCTAACAACACACATTAATTACAGAGGTTCCTAACAACACACACTAATTACAGAGGCTCCTAACGACACACCTAACAATTACAGAGGCTCCTAACAACACACCTAACAATTACAGAGGTTCCTAACAACACACACTAATTACAGAGGCTCCTAACACCACACTCAACAATTACAGAGGCTCCTAACAACACACCCAACAATTACAGAGGCTCCTAACAACACACCCAACAATTACAGAGGCTCCTAACAACACACCCAACAATTACAGAGGTTCCTAACAACACACCCAACAATTACAGAGGCTCCTAACAACACACCCAACAATTACAGAGGCTCCTAACAACACACCCAACAATTACAGAGGCTCCTAACAACACACCCAACAATTACAGAGGTTTCTAACAACACACCCAACAATTACAGAGGTTCCTAACAACACACACTAATTACAGAGGCTCCTAACAACACACCTAACAATTACAGAGGCTCCTAACAACACACCCAACAATTACAGAGGTTCCTAACAACACACCCAACAATTACAGAGGCTCCTAACAACACACCCAACAATTACAGAGGCTCCTAACAACCACACACCCAACAATTACAGAGGCTCCTAACAACACACCCAACAATTACAGAGGCTCCTAACAACACACACTAATTACAGAGGCTCCTAACAACACACCTAACAATTACAGAGGCTCCTAACAGCACACCCAACAATTACAGAGGTTCCTAACAACACACACTAATTACAGAAGCTCCTAACAACACACCCAACAATTACAGAGGCTCCTAACAACACACCCAACAATTACAGAGGCTCCTAACAACACACCCAACAATTACAGAGGTTCCTAACAACACACACTAATTACAGAGGCTCCTAACAACACACCCAACAATTACAGAGGCTCCTAACAACACACCTAACAATTACAGAGGTTCCTAACAAACACACTCAACAATTACAGAGGCTCCTAACAACACACCCAACAATTACAGAGGTTCCTAACAACACACACTAATTACAGAGGCTCCTAACAACACACCTAACAATTACAGAGGCTCCTTACAACACACCCAACAATTACAGAGGCTCCTAACAACACACCCAACAATTACAGAGGTTCCTAACAACACACACTAATTACAGAGGCTCTTAACAACACACCCAACAATTACAGAGGCTCCTAACAACACACCCAACAATTACAGAGGCTCCTAACAACACACCCAACAATTACAGAGGCTCCTAACAACACACCCAAAGTAGTATATGTCCCATACTTCAGCTCATTTTTGACAGCAACCACCTGGCCTACCACTAATTCCATGTTTTCACAAGTTCTTGCTTTTGTCCATGTTCTTGCTTGACTAGGTTAAGAGCAATCACAAGAGGGATCTATTTTGTAAGGTTAAGCGCAGCCACGAAAGTCTCTAACTTTACCAGGTTAAACGCAACCACTAAAAGTTTATACATTACTAGGTTAAATGCAATCACGAAAAATTTGAGAGATTTCTTAATTGAATGACATAATAATAAATATGATTGAGGGGAGATGAGTTATAAATATAGAAAAATAAAAATAATAAAAATTTTGAAAATATAATAATTAGTTAAAGAAATAATAACATATAAAAATGCCTAAATTTGTTACAGTTAAAAATTTTGATGAAACTAAAATAATTATGGGGGATATATACCCTGTAGTTAAACCAGTTCATCATCAAAAAATAGATATTAAATATAATTATAAAAGTGGGGAAGGACCTCTTTTAATAAAAACTCCATCTTTATTTTCACCCGGAATTTATCAAAACAATAATTTTGGTGCTAATAATTATTCTTTAGCATTAGTTTGTTTTAACGAAAGAGAAGGAATTAATGAAGAAGAACAAAAATTTATAGACGTAATTAAACAAATTACAAATGTAATTAGAGATAAAGTAACTGTTTTAATGCCTAAAATAAAAAAAGGAAGAAGTAAAGCTATAGACGTAAAAAATTTAAGAATTTTAAAATATAAACCAGATGCGGACGAAAATACCGTATCTCCCGTAATTTATCCAAAATTAATTGTAAATGGTAAAAAAGAAATAACATCGGAGTTTTATAAAAATGTAGATGGGAGTAACATAAGAGACGATGCTCTTAAATATATGAATAAAAGATGTAAAATTATAGCTGGAATTAAAATAGAAGGTGTATTTTTAGGAACATTAGTAGAATCTATTCAACATAAACTTACTCAAGCTATAATAATGGAAACATTGGATGAGGGGTCTATAATTGGACCTGATATAGAAGATTCTGGTGATGAGATTACTCATTTATAGAAAAATAAAATAAGTAAAATTACATATATATAAAAATGACTATTAAGCAAATGTTTGAGAGTATTGGAATGGAACCTAAAGAAGTAACAACATGTCAGATGCCCATTCATACGGGTAAAGTCCATAAAGGACCGTGTCCTTATAAACCTGTAAAGAATTCTATTTTTTGTTCTTTCCACAAATATTATATGAAAAAACGCGAGTATCGTCCTTTATTATTATGTGAATCTTGTCATTTATGGATGTCTGATTATAATAATATTCACTCTAAATGTCCTTCTTGCGATAATAGAAAAGAAAGAAGTCATTATTATTATTTAAAGTACAGGGGGCCACCTCATACGTGCGGAAGACCACGCAAATATTAATTTATATTTACATAAATATAAATTATGGAATAAACATGTATCCAGTGGGTTGTTCCGTTCGTAATATTAATTTAGAATGTTTTATTTGAGATAATTCGTATTTTAGGCTCGATTTTTCTTCATTGGGAACTATACTGTTTTCTTTCAAACATTCGTTAAAGCTTGATTCATCCTTAGTAAAAAATAATGCGATCCATTTTATTTGACTGCGAAAATCCTTAGAAGCGCTATTATATCTCTGAGTTAATATCCACACGGACTGTTTAGCGTGTCTTCCAGAAAAAGCTAACATGGATAATGTATCCGCTTTCTTTTTTATTTGATTCGTTGCAGCACAATCGTCTATTATGTATAGTGTAGATGTTCCCTTATATTCTTTGTAAAAAAATTTCAAAAGTTCTTGTATTTTTTCTTCTCCGTTTTCCGAGATGGGATTAACGATGAGGACGCGTTTATCTCTAGGATTTCTTACGTCATTTCCAATCCATTCTCTAGATTTATATGTTTCGTTGAAATGTATGGAAGGACAAAGGATGATCACGTGTTCAAAGAAATCTTTATATTCGTTTTCTAATAAATCTAAAATAAATTCCGTTTTTCCGCATCCAGTCGCACCTACGATTAGAGCAGAATGAGGTTCTTTGATGTACATTTTTTTATATACGAATTTATTTTATTTAAGATATTACACTCGCGAAACGACCGTCCGACATGTTAATCTGCCCATCTTTTACTACAAAAATATAAACATCCAAGGGATCGGTATCAGTTTCTGGAGTTCTCTCGATTCTGACGGAAACGCCTTTGCTAATGTTTTGAAGTTTACGTCCCGTGCCGTGTAGATGATTTTCTGGTGTAGTTCTTAAATCTAGCCAGAGAGCGTAATGATCTTTGAGATATTTTCCTAGAGTTATTTCGCTTAATATTAGTTCTTTGGCAATTAATTCTGTAACATTTTCGCGATTTAGAGAAGCCGAGAAAAACTTTTTAATTTCTTCAAATTGGTGATATGGCCTCATTCCAGCAGAGAAGAGTTGGTTAGGCTGTCCCTCAATAGTTGTTTCTACTTTGGTGATTCTAGGATTATAAAATTTTTCGGGATCGTTTTTAGAAATATCTTTGAAGAGAAATAGAATACCAGAGAGAGATCGAGCTGGGGTGTTAATTTGATAATTGAGAATACTATCCGATTTACTCATAGTTGTTTTGCGATATCTTAATATTTGATTGAAGTAATAAGCATGACCCCCATTATATCTTTGTTTGATACTACGAGCTAGAGTGGCATCGGTAATTTTTTCGAATTCCAAAGCGATGTTGGTGGCCTTATAACTTATCGCTTTATCAGCATCGCTAGGATCTGTCAAGACGACGTGTTTGGCATCATTAAATGTTAGCATGTATTCCAATCTATCTTGTAATCCTGCTTGATAAAATGGTTCACTCGTCTCCAAGATTTCGAAATCTAAGGGAATGTAAAAACGATTCCTGAATGCTGCAACAATTTCGTAGTCTTCCTTTGTGTCTAGAGGTATTTTATAGGTGGTGGGTTTTGCTCTTACTATATTTAGATCTTTATTCTGTATTCCCTGATAGGCCATATTACGTCGTTCTATCTTCCAAAGATCATTATAGATAAAGAATTTATCGGCATCGTCAATTGTTTGCACGGTGTGTCCCGAAATCTTTACCTCTATTTTTTTAACTATGTTACGCCCCAGATTATTATAAACACCTGTTTTAGTGAGATCACCACCTTTAACAGCGACTTCCATATCAAAGCATAATCTTGCACTTCTTGGAACGATGACATCATTATCGCTTAAATTTGGAAAGCGAACCATCAACGTTTGGTTTTCTTCAATATTAGAAGGATTATGAGAAACTGTAACTGTTTGTCTAATACCTTTTACACCGAATGGAGTACGTAATTTCCTATCGGGATTTAGAATGCTTCCGTAGTTCATCATCTTTTTTTATTATGTAATAAAAAATTTAAAGCGTTTTAAAAATGGCAGAACCTTACGAGTTAGATGATGTAAAGTTTAACGATGATGATATGACAAATGATGATGATCAAGAGACATCGTTTATAGATGGTAAATTTATGGGTTTTGAGCCAATTCCACAACCACAGATAGATGATATAAATAGAGCTCCATCACCTATATTAGAACCACAACCAGATCAACAAGGACGTCTGGATGCTGAGAAGATTAAGCCTATATGGATAGAAGATACGGGAGCTAACCCGAATGAAAAAGTAGCTTTTACAGCCGATAAAGAGGGTTATTTATATGCAATTTGGCGTGACAAAAAGATTTTATTAAACGATAAACGTGATCCCAATATATTTGTAAAAGCAGATACATTAAAAGCGAGAGACCGGGAGGTGGTACTCAATTCGTTAGAGACTTGGGATTATACGAACAACTTTCTTATACGAAAAAGCTAAGAGTCGTTAATGAAGAAACTAGAAATGTAGAAAAAAAATTTAATTCCAAAAAGACAGAAGAAATAGAAATGGATGTTTTAAACGGAGACGAAACAGAACTAAAAACACTCGGGGAGGGAGTAGATATAGTTTATTAAATAGTTTGGAAAATCTACACGGGGTAATAATTAAAGAAGATGCTGAGGAATTATTACCCATGAGAGAATTGTTGGGGTTAGATAAGAGTTTAAGAACTATTCGCGGTTCATTACGCATTCAAGAAGCCAAAAAAGTGGAATTAGAACGCGTGTTATCTGAATGGAAAGAAGATTTAGAAAATAATCCCGACGATAAAGAACGCATAGAGAGAGAAAATTTCTAAGGCTAGAGAACAATTAGAAGGAGTGAACGAAACCATAGATATTTTAAAAGGAAAATTAAGATCTCAAATTACTACTATTAAAGAAACGATAATGGGATTGTTAGATGAGAATATTTCTTTGAGAGAAAGAATTGCGAATTTATTTAGAGAACAGGGAATCACTATTTTTAGCATTTTAACCGCAATAGGTATGACCGTGGGTTTCTTGGTGGAATTATTACTTCCGGGGACTGCTGTGGTACCTTCTCCTCCAACACCTCCTATTCCTTCAAAAGGAGGAATACAAGAATGGCTCAAAAAACAATTAGACGCAGTTGGGAAATTACTCGCGAGATTAGCGACTAAATTTGGAGAAGCTTTACCAGGAATTTTAGGTGCTATTGTTTCCTGGATCTTGTCTACACTCGGAAAAACGGCAATGTGGCTGGGAGAACATTTGTGGGTGTTGGGCATGATTGTTGTTAGTTGGTTGTTAACTAAGCTCGACAAAGAGAAGAAAAGAAAACAATGATAGAGCAAAAATAGCAGTCTTTTGACTTTTGTGATCGTCTTGCAGTTGTTTAGGAGATGACGGTTTGATCTGTTTAAGAGATAATGGTTTAATCTGTTTAGGAGTGAATGTTTTTGCATTAAGGTTGATATTTGTTCCTGGGTTTGTATTTTCTGGTGCGATTAATATTTCGTTATTATAATTAACTATATTTTTATCTATTTTTAGCTCCATATTGCTTGCTAGCATATAAAGCCCCGGATGAATGACAAAGTCGAGTTTGGAATTTGCATATCTTAGACAATTTTCGTAACGCGAAATATCGGCGGGTAAATCTAGAGGTCTATTAATTGCATCTTCAACATTAACTAAAAACTGTTTTTGCGCATCTAATGAAGTAGCACCACCGTCCACAATTGAGGATCTAGTTTGACCTTGAGCACCTAAAATTGCCCAAGCAAAAACACGAATGGATGCGTCTAATCTAGCTAAACCCGGAAGTGTGAATCCCTCTGAGCGATTCATGATGAACGTGGACCATTTTGTATTATACTTTCCAAAAATGATTCCCTTGATTTTCCAATCTGTATTAACAGACACACCAAATTCACGACAAATTCTTTCATATGCTGAAATATCTACAGTGTTTGTGTAATGGTTGAAATCAGAATCACTAGGCAATGGGACTGATATTTCCTTTAAAATCCTTCTGATTTGATAGTAAATGTGAAATTGAAAGAATGATTTAGATAATTTGTCTTTACCCATTTCTAAAGTCACACCGCATCCAGTTGTAGCACACCACACTGCAAAATTTAACTGGTTCTGCCAGAATCCTTCTATGGAATGTTGGTACCACCGCTTCAACATGGCATAATATTTAGGAGTGCCGTCTTCGAAGATGTCTGGGTTATTATACTTGACGAAAATATTCTCAAACGACGCGTGAAACTTTTTAGTCGTATTAACGTAAATGTCGAAAGACGACAAATCCAAATCCCTCCGGTATTCGTAAATATTCATCTTTTATTTAAAAAATGTCAGTCATAGTATCTTGGTTTATGTAAAGAGAATTTTCGTAATTAAGAGAAAACCCTTTGACTTTACAAACGGTTTTATTTTCATGGGTCCTGTAACCGTAAGACTTTGGACCCGTTGCAACCCATTCTTCTATATAATCTCCCTCTAATTCATCGGTTAAATCCCCTAGACCGTCTCCGGTTTTTATCTTTTATACCATCGTCTCTATCTATGTACCAAGCACTGTCAGTATCATATCCTAAAAACTCTATCGCCTAACACGTCTAAAACATCGTATAACATTAACCTTGCCCAGGACTGTGGTGTAACAAGCTATGAAAATATTAATATTTTCACATTTGTCTACGAACTGATCTTTTAAATCGTAAGTCATTTGAACCATATCATCATTTATAAACTGAATATTAAGGTTATCTATTTTATCGTTCAATAATATTTTATAAAAATTTTCCGGTTCTACCACGTATTCGTTCCTTTTCATATTAACTCTCTGACCAAATTTACCCCAAAGAGAATTAAGGCATAACTTAGATATAGCTCTCATACCGGCATTAAATTCTATTTTTACCCTAGTTCTATACCTAATCTTTCTTTAACTATTCTTTTATAATGTTCTTCAGATTCGTAGATTGTATCTGGACCAACGTTTATTTTAGAGCTTTCCATCTTGATCTTCATAAATTTCTTGACGTATTTTTTAAAAAGATCCGTCGTACGTTTAAAAATCCCAAACTTCGTAAATTTTATCTATCTTATACCCTTTATCTAAAGCCTTAAATAATTCCGGAGTACACCATGTACCCATAAAAGATCGTTTCCTCATCATTATGTGTGCATTCCTTAATTTTTAGTTCCGCACATTTTTTGCACAGAGGAAATAAAAGTTTTTTAGCGTTTCCGCATTTAATTTTTACGGGTAAAACAGGATGATATAAATTTCTAGGAGGAAATACTTTACATTTGACGAACCCTAACCAACCTCGATCGACGCTTTCGGGATTAAATATCTTAATAGGATGACCTATTGGATATTCTTTATAGAACTGAACCGTCGGATATAAACTAACAAAATCTACGTATCTTCCTTTTTCTTTTCCTTTGAAATTATATATTAATTTTGTTACGTTTGTTCTACCACCGAAAAAGGCATCTCGAGGATTTAACGGAGTTACAATATCTTTAATTTTTATATCTTTTATGTCGCATTCCCAAACCTCTATTAAATTAAAACCGGCATGCTTTATCTTCCTGTTTTTCTCGGAGGTTCGTTCTCTAAGCGTTTTTATATCTATTTGATTCTTATTATTTATGGTGTCTCGCGAGTAACACTTTTCACACCCGTGCCAAAAACACCCTTGAAATTCGTAGACCGTCTTCGTGGCTTCGCAATACCCGTCGACTTTACCGATGTCGGGTAAATTAACTTCACCACCGTTCAAAGCGTGTCGAATAGAGACGGAATCTTTATCTGCCACGTGATCCAACCAAGAAACGGATTTCGCGCTGTACATTTCGTGACCGTCGATATCTTTATGGACGGCTATCGTATTTTTCGGGCATGTAATTGCTTCTATAAATAGCCATACATACCGAGGCTATAGTATATATACTGCAACGGATCTATGTTTTCCAACTCGATAAAGTCTTTCCTGAATTTCAACATGGACCGTCGTAATATATCGACGTCGGAAATACAGTACTCCTTCAATTCTTTCTGGAAATCAAATACGTCATTTTTACGACTATCGTACCATTTTGAAAATTCTTTTCTCTTTTTAACGCTCATATAATCGTAACCATAGTGTTTTTTACTCGGTAACGATCCCACGTAATTTTGATTACACGGTTTATTAAAGAAATGTGAAAAATAACCCTTCTTTAATTCGTCTAATCCAAAAGTTCTTGGAAACTCGGACAGAGCAGATTGAACAAAATTTATAGAGTCAATAAACCTTAATTTTTTTAATTTCATATACATTATTTTTGTACCATTATAGATACAATCGGGGGTATAATTATGCTCCACGAAATATTTAAGTAAAAATTGTGAATCGTATGCTTTTGCATTATGAGCTATGAACGTACATTTTTCTTTATCTAAAAATAAACTTACAAAAAATCGTCTATGTTAGAAAATTCGTATTGATGCCCTTTAAAGTCTTGACACACAATTAAATTCGGTATGTGTACACCGGTGTCTTGCATGGCTTCTATGTCATAAAAAATAATAATTTTCGGTTTGTGTTTTACAACTATAACATTTTTTCCAAATAAAGTTAGTAGAATCACAATTATACCGTGTTTTACATTTTCCACCTTTACATTGTTTATTTAACATGAAACACTCGTGTTTAGTCATGTCACAATAAAGGTTACAATTAAAACAGTTTGAAAAACCGCATATATGGTCATTAAAATTGTTTGTAATCGTCCGTTCGCAGTTTAAACATTTATGAACAGTGGAACAAACTGTATCTGGTTTTTCCTTCTTCATTCCTCTAACACGTTTATGTTCGTCAAAACATTTTTCGCCTTTAAATTTTCTATTGCAATCGTTTACACACTATTTCTGTGCTATTTGAAAGCAAGTACTGCTAAAAACACGATAAACACTTTTCGGAACATTTATGACAATCTCGTTTATCGTACGATTTTTTACAAACGTGACAATAATAATTTTTACTTAAAAAACCCGTCATAGTCGTAATCACGTCGAAGTGATTTTTATTTTTGTAAAGATAAATAGCGTCGTCACTTCCTTCGGCCGTATAGACTATCTTATTTTAAACTGTTCACCGTCCACTATGTTGATCCTGCACACCTAGGTGAACGGCAAACGTTTTTACGTCTTCTAAGGTACAGCCGTGCTCACGGATGGGAACGTTCGCTTCGTCGTGAAGTTTTTTAGCTTCTATTGTTTGTAATCTTCTAGAAGCATTAAAACCATTTTTAATCTGAGAATTTGACCATTTATCTTTATGTTTGTTGGCCACCGCTGTCACTATGGCTCTTGCCAGGCACATGGTATCATCGTTTTTAATCGTAATGATACTTCTTTTCGAGGACGAGGTCTTATTTGTTACCGGTTTTTTGGGTCTCCCTTCACCTCTTGGCATTTTTACAGAATGAACTGTTATTTCTACCTCATTTAAAGGAACCTCTTGATATTCTATAAATTTGGACAATTCTTCGAATAAATCTTCTGATAAATCATTTGAAATAGTAAGAAATTTTATACTAAACGGGGTGCTAAATTTTGGGGTGATTAATGATAATACGTATTTTATCACCGGTTTGTAAATTTCTATCGTTTATTACGAGTTAACGAGATTTAAAAATAAAGCGTCTATACTCATAATATTTCTTGAGTTCAATATGACAACCTTATAATCATCAAAAAAAGTTGTAAACTTTTCATTATATTTTTCATTAATTTTATCAAAACGATATCCTCTTCTTTTATCTACACTCTCTTTTTACAAAACTCTTTATGGACCATCTCCTTGGTTCAGGTTTTTTTCCAAGCGTTAAATCCAATAAATTTTTATCGAATAATTTTTTAAAAGTATATTTTTCATTAATTTTATCAAAACTATATCCTCTTCTTTTATCTACTTCTCTTTTTACAAAACTCTTTATGGACCATCTCCTTGGTTCCGGTTTTTTTCCAAGCGTTAAATCCAATAAATTTTTATCGAATAATTTTTTAAAAGTGGTATCTTTCAATATTGATTTTGAGCTCATTTTAATATGTGAATATTTTCTTTAACTAATTATTATATTTTCAAAATTTTTATTATTTTTATTTTTCTATATTTATAACTCATCTCCCCTCAATCATATTTATTATTATGTCATTCAATTAAGAAATCTCTCAAATTTTTCGTGATTGCATTTAACCTAGTAATGTATAAACTTTTAGTGGTTGCGTTTAACCTGGTAAAGTTAGAGACTTTCGTGGCTGTGCTTAACCTTACAAAATAGATCCCTCTTGTGATTGCTCTTAACCTAGTAAAGCAAGAACATGGACAAAAGCAAGAACTTGTGAAAACATGGAATTAGTGGTAGGCCAGGTGGTTGCTGTCAAAAATGAGCTGAAGTATGGGACATATACTACTCCCAACAATTACAGAGGCTCCTAACAACACACCCAACAATTACAGAGGCTCCTAACAACACACCTAACAATTACAGAGGTTCCTAACAACACACTCAACAATTACAGAGGCTCCTAACAACACACCCAACAATTACAGAGGTTCCTAACAACAAACACTAATTACAGAGGCTCCTAACAACACACCTAACAATTACAGAGGCTCCTTACAACACACCCAACAATTACAGAGGCTCCTAACAACACACCCAACAATTACAGAGGTTCCTAACAACACACACTAATTACAGAGGTTCCTAACAACACACACTAATTACAGAGGCTCCTAACAACACACACTAATTACAGAGGCTCCTAACAACACACCTAACAATTACAGAGGCTCCTAACAACACACCTAACAATTACAGAGGCTCCTAACAACACACACTAATTACAGAGGCTCCTAACACCACACTCAACAATTACAGAGGCTCCTAACAACACACCCAACAATTACAGAGGCTCCTAACAACACACCCAACAATTACAGAGGTTTCTAACAACACACCCAACAATTACAGAGGTTCCTAACAACACACTAATTACAGAGGCTCCTAACAACACACCCAACAATTACAGAGGTTTCTAACGACACACCTAACAATTACAGAGGCTCCTAACAACACACCTAACAATTACAGAGGTTCCTAACAACACACACTAATTACAGAGGCTCCTAACACCACACTCAACAATTACAGAGGCTCCTAACAAAACACCGAACAATTACAGAGGCTCCTAACAACACACCCAACAAATTACAGAGGCTCCTAACAACACACCCAACAATTACAGAGGTTTCCTAACAACACACCCAACAATTGCAGAGGCTCCTAACAACACACCCAACAATTACAGAGGCTCCTAACAACACACCCAACAATTACAGAGGCTCCTAACAACACACCCAACAATTACAGAGGTTTCTAACAACACACCCAACAATTACAGCGGTTCCTAACAACACACACTAATTACAGAGGCTCCTAACAACACACCTAACAATTACAGAGGCTCCTAACAACACACCCAACAATTACAGAGGTTCCTAACAACACACCCAACAATTACAGAGGCTCCTAACAACACACCCAGCAATTACAGAGGCTCCTAACAACACACCCAACAATTACAGAGGCTCCTAACAACACACCCAACAATTACAGAGGCTCCTAACAACACACACTAATTACAGAGGCTCCTAACAACACACCTAACAATTACAGAGGCTCCTAACAACACACCCAACAAATACAGAGGTTCCTAACAACACACACTAATTACAGAAGCTCCTAACAACACACCTAACAATTACAGAGGCTCCTAACAACACACCCAACAATTACAGAGGTTCCTAACAACACACACTAATTACAGAAGCTCCTAACAACACACCTAACAATTACAGAGGCTCCTAACACCACACCCAACAATTACAGAGGTTCCTAACAACACACACTAATTACAGAGGCTCCTAACAACACACCCAACAATTACAGAGGCTCCTAACAACACACCTAACAATTACAGAGGTTCCTAACAACACACTCAACAATTACAGAGGCTCCTAACAACACACCCAACAATTACAGAGGTTCCTAACAACACACACTAATTACAGAGGCTCCTAACAACACACCTAACAATTACAGAGGCTCCTTACAACACACCCAACAATAACAGAGGCTCCTAACAACACACCCAACAATTACAGAGGCTCCTAACAACACACCTAACAATTACAGAGGTTCCTAACAACACACACTAATTACAGAGGTTCCTAACAACACACACTAATTACAGAGGCTCCTAACAACACACACTAATTACAGAGGCTCCTAACAACACACCTAACAATTACAGAGGCTCCTAACAACACACCATAACAATTACAGAGGCTCCTAACAACACACACTAATTACAGAGGCTCCTAACACCACACTCAACAATTACAGAGGCTCCTAACAACACACCCAACAATTACAGAGGCTCCTAACAACACACCCAACAATTACAGAGGTTTCTAACAACACACCCAACAATTACAGAGGTTCCTAACAACACACACTAATTACAGAGGCTCCTAACAACACACCCAACAATTACAGAGGTTTCTAACAACACACCCAACAATTACAGAGGTTCCTAACAACACACACTAATTACAGAGGCTCCTAACAACACACCCAACAATTACAGAGGTTTCTAACAACACACCCAACAATTACAGAGGTTTCTAACAACACACCCAACAATTACAGAGGTTCCTAACAACACACCCAACAATTACAGAGGCTCCTAACACCACACTCAACAATTACAGAGGCTCCTAACACCACACTCAACAATTACAGAGGTTCCTAACACCACACTCAACAATTACAGAGGTTCCTAACAACAACACACCCAACAATTACAGAGGCTCCTAACAACACACCTAACATTTACAGAGGTTCCTAACAACACACACTAATTACAGAGGTTCCTAACACCACACTCAACAATTACAGAGGCTCCTAACAACACACCCAACAATTACAGAGGCTCCTAACAACACACCCAACAATTACAGAGGTTTCTAACAACACACCCAACAATTACAGAGGTTCCTAACAACACACACTAATTACAGAGGCTCCTAACAACACATCCAACAATTACAGAGGTTTCTAACAACACACCCAACAATTACAGAGGTTCCTAACAACACACACTAATTACAGAGGCTCCTAACAACACACCTAACAATTACAGAGGTTTCTAACAACACACCCAACAATTACAGAGGTTTCTAACAACACACACCCAACAATTACAGAGGTTCCTAACAACACACCCAACAATTACAGAGGCTCCTAACACCACACTCAACAATTACAGAGGCTCCTAACACCACACTCAACAATTACAGAGGTTCCTAACACCACACTCAACAATTACAGAGGTTCCTAACAACACACCCAACAATTACAGAGGCTCCTAACAACACACCTAACATTTACAGAGGTTCCTAACAACACACACTAATTACAGAGGTTCCTAACACCACACTCAACAATTACAGAGGCTCCTAACAACACACCCAACAATTACAGAGGTTCCTAATTATCCATGTTTACAGCTGGGAAAATAAAAGAGTTGTTTGGGCACATCACTATACTCTGGCAGCTAGAGGTGGACAAAAAACCGGGTTACCCTGTAACCAGAAAAGACAAATAATCTGAAAGAAAACAGGAAAATGTTCTCACAAAATCACCTTAGTTCCAGTGAGGCTAAAACTGGTAGTGACTACATATGGGAGTCTTCATACTTTAAAATCCATTATCAATGCATTGACCAATAGTCCACATTGTTAAAGAACAAAAATCAGTTATAAAATGTAAACATATAAATGTGGTTATGATGATGATCAGCCAATGAAAGACATTAAAAATCCTGACGTTATTGTGTAGACAGAATAGATATATGTATACATATAAAAGGGCAGATAATGATCAGCCAATGAAAGACATTAAAAATCCTGACGTTATTGTGTAGACAGAATAGATATATGTATACATATAAAAGGGCAGATAATGATCAGCCAATGAAAGACATAAAAAATCCTGACGTTATTGTGTAGACAGAATAGATATATGTTAACATATAAAAGGGCAGATAATGATCAGCCAATGAAAGACATTAAAAATCCTGACGTTATTGTGTAGACAGAATAGATATATGTATACATATAAAAGGGCAGATAATGATCAGCCAATGAAAGACATTAAATATCCTGACGTTATTGTGTAGACAGAATAGATATATGTATACATATAAAAGGGCAGATAATGATCCAGCCAATGATAGAAATTAAAAATCCTGACGTTATTGTGTAGACAGAATAGATAAGTGTTAACATATAAAATGGTAGATAATGATCTGCCAGTGAAATATGGTAAAAAATCCTGACATTATTGTGTAGACAGAATATATAACTGTAAACATACACACCTAATGGTTTTCTTTCTGGTACTTCTGGTTTCAGCCATTCTAGTTTCTCCACCTGAAACAATACAATAGTAAATGAAATATAAACAGAGATGATGATAGAATTATAACTCAGTATTTATTGTAAGTTATGTGACTAGGTTTGCTGGAGCTGGATAGGAGAAACTATAACTGTAGGGAACAAACTCTCGTCACATCTGTGTTATCAACTGTATCTGTCCATCACGAAGTAAGGAGATCCCAAATATGAAACTATATTTGTTTAGGCTGATGTCTGAGAAACTGGTGACAGAATTCTTTTAAGAATCCTTGTACATGCATAAGAGAATGGGGGTCATTGGTGTACCAGGCCTTACTCGCCCCTTTTTTAGGCTATGGTTCCGACTCTTAACACCTTGACAAGTGTCTACCTATCCGGATTACACAGTGTAATATCTTTCTTAATTAATCACTTGGGAACATACATGAAGGCTGAAATATGGAATAGGCAAAATACAGAATAAACAATATAATTTTACATCCAACACATTTGGAAATTATTTGGGACCAGCTAACAACACCAGATTAGACAAGAATTTCTAACACTCCAGGTCTGGATTGGACAGATTATACAGTACAAAGTTTTACAAAGACTACATCTACATATTCACTTCACATAATAAAGACATTTGCCATTTATGGTACTGTAATTTCTTCACCCTCTCTAACTGCAACATATTGACCTTTTCTGACTCACACTATTCCAGTGTTTAGTCCATCAAAATTCTGATATCATATCTTGGTTTTCTTAAGCTATGCCAGGAACTTTGAATTTCTATATTTCTAGTTTCTTTTCAGTAATAATATTTTTGCTTGTGTTTAAAAGAGAAAATTGTTCCAAAATTTTATTCACTAAAATCCAATCCACTACTCAGAAATGACTAAAATTGTCGATTGAATCATCGCAGATCATTGAGCTTGGAAGAATTGAAGATAGTGTAGACATTATCTGGTTTTTCTCTTACAATAACAATCCCCTTACACCAACAATATCGGGGCTAAAAATTAACATGTGTCTGTTTGTCTGTAACTAATAAGCTCTACCGTGGACTAATAGATGTTCTTCAGTATTAGTCTGCCTGACTTATGAAAAATATAAACATAGAACATGTAGAAAATTAAAACACCTAAAAACAAAATGAAAATGAAGCCATTACAGCGTTTTCTGGAAATTCCTCTTGCAGTCGAAAGTAAAGTTATATAAGGAAGGAAATCTGTCAATACAGGGGGTCTCTCAGGTAGTCTAGATTGTATTGTGATCTTGTGTGAGTGTTTTAAAATCTGAAATACATAAATCTTGTGCCAGTGATTTAAAACTTGAAATACACAAATTTTGAGCCAGTGAATACATAAATAATATACAAGTGTTTTTAAACTTACCATATCTGCTATTTTTTTCTTCTTCTTAAGTTTTGGTGCAGCAAGTTCTTCTAC
Organism: Atrina japonica; assembly: GCA_030159075.1. NCBI lineage: Eukaryota > Metazoa > Mollusca > Bivalvia > Pterioida > Pinnidae > Atrina > Atrina japonica. The sequence goes on from BROG01000835.1 coordinate 240,712, forward strand.
AGTAAAAACAATTGACATTTAAAAACAAAATAAACAAGAAATATGTTTCATAAAAGTTAAAAAAAAATATCTGAAATGTTCTTGAATAGTTTAAAAGAAGTTGAAAAATCTTTTTATTTTGTACAAACCAATTTCCCCAATTGAAGGTGACAATGGAATAAATCTGCTATGATCCTTTTAGAGTGACAAATATTCATTAGTAAGGAAATTCTATGCTTTAGATCTGCGTTGTTGTAAAAAGAGAATTCTTATATAAATCTCTGTTTAATGTGTTTTCAATTTTCTTGATCTATTCTTCAAAAATAAAAACAATCAAATTCAAAAACAGCTTCTGCTATTCAATATGTGCCATATAATTACCTGGTTTCATCTTACATTGCAATTAAATTACCTGTTTTCATCTTACATTGCCATGTAATTACCTGGTTTCATCTTACACTGCCATGTAATTACCTGGTTTCATCTTACATTGCCATGTAATTACCTAATTTCTTCGTACATTGTCATGTAATTACCTTATTTCATCAGACATTGTCATGTAATTAACTGATTTCATCTTACATTACCATGTTATTCCCTGACTTTATATTAAATTGACAGGCAATTACCCAATTTCATCTATCATTGTCATTGAATTACCCAAGTTCATCTTACATTGCCATGTAATTACTTAATTTCATCTTACATTGCCATTTTATTACCTGATTTCATCTTACAATGGCATGTAATTACTTGGTTTCATCTATCATTGTCATGTAATTACCTGATTTCATCTTACATTGCCATGTTATCACCTGATTTCATCTAATATGGACTTCTAATTAACTGGTTTCATCTTACACTGACAAGTAATTAATTACCTGTCTTACATTGACATGAACTTACCTGATTTCATCTAACATTGCCTTGTAATTACTTCATTTGGTTTTACATTGTCATGTAATTACCTGATTTCATCTTACATTGTCATGTAATTACCTGTTTTCATCTTACATTGCAATGTAATTACCTTACTTTGTCTTACAATGACATGTAATTACCTTACTTTGTCTTACAAAGACATGTAATTACTTGATTTCATATTACATTCAAATGAAATTACTCACATACAAAATGCATATTGTACCACATCATATAACATCACTTCATTGTGTTGATATAAAAACAATTGCTAGGGTTTGAAATATAAATATTGATGTGTGATGATATTGTGTCTTACCAGCAAATTTCAGTACTTTTCCCTTATGTTTAACTGTACCTGTAATTAAACAACGTAAGTCAGTTATACGTACTGATATTGACATACAATGTACACAAAGGATTAACGCAGTCAAGTCAACATTTACACGCTATCAAAAAGAGAACTATGTTTTATTCCAGACTTGGAAAGATTCTTTCATAGTTTCCTTTTTTTTGTTTTTTCTTGATGAGTTTGCACATACAATATAAATAACTAAGATACCTGTGACCTACACTCAAAATCTTAGACATATACAGTTATACCTGTGACCTACACTCAAAATCTTAGACATATACAGTTATACCTGTGACCTACACTCAAAATCTTAGACATTATACAGTTATACCTGTGACCTACACTCACAATCTTAGACATACACAGTTATACCTGTGACCTACACTCACAATCTTAGACATATACAGTTATATCTGTGACCTACACTCACAATCTTAGACATTATACAGTTATACCTCTGATTACACTCTTAAACATATAGAGTTATATCTGTGACCTACACTCATAATCTTAAACATAAACAGTTATACCTGTGACCTACACTCACAATCTTAGACATTATACAGTTATATCTGTGACCTACACTCACAATCTTAGACATATACAGTTATACCTGTGACCTACACTCACAATCTTAGACATATACAGTTATACCTGTGACCTACACTCAAAATCTTAGACATTATACAGTTATATCTCTGACCTACACTCACAATCATAGACATTATACAGTTATATCTGTGACCTACACTCACAATCTTAGACATATACAGTTATACCTGTGACCTACACTCATAATCTTAAACATAAACAGTTATACCTGTGACCTACACTCACAATCTTAGACATTATACAGTTATATCTGTGACCTACACTCACAATCTTAGACATATACAGTTATACCTGTGACCTACACTCACAATCTTAGACATATACAGTTATACCTGTGACCTACACTCACAATCTTAGACATTATACAGTTATACCTGTGACCTACACTCACAATCTTAAACATATACAGTTATACCTGTGACCTACACTCAAAATCTTAGACATTATACAGTTATATCTGTGACCTACACTCACAATTATAGACATTATACAGTTATATCTGTGACCTACACTCACAATCTTAGACATATACAGTTATACCTGTGACCTACACTCACAATTTTAGACATATACAGTAATACCTGTGACCTACACTCACAATCTTAGACATATACAGTTATACCTGTGACCTACACTCAAAATCTTAGACATATACAGTTATATCTGTGACCTACACTCACAATCTTAGACGTATACAGTTATACCTCTGATTACACTCTTAAACATATACAGTTATATCTGTGACCTAAACTCACAATCTTAAACATATTACACAGTTATACCTGTGACCTACACTCACAATCTTAAACATATACAGTTATATCTGTGACCTACACTCACAATCTTAGACGTATACAGTTATACCTTTGATTACACTCTTAAACATATACAGTTATATCTGTGACCTAAACTCACAATCTTAAACATATTACACAGTTATACCTGTGACCTACACTCACAATCTTAGACGTATACAGTTATACCTGTGACCTACACTCACAATCTTAAACATTATACAGTTATATCTGTGACCTACACTCAAAATCTTAGACATTATACAGTTATACCTGTGACCTACACTCATAATCTTAAACATAAACAGTTATACCTGTGACCTACACTCACAATCTTAGACATTATAGAGTTATATCTGTGACCTACACTCACAATCTTAGACATATACAGTTATACCTGTGACCTACACTCATAATCTTAAACATAAACAGTTATACCTGTGACCTACACTCACAATCTTAAACATTATACAGTTATACCTGTGACCTACACTCACAATCTTAGACATATACAGTTATACCTGTGACCTACACTCACAATCTTAGACATTATACAGTTATATCTGTGACCTACACTCACAATCTTAGACATATACAGTTATACCTGTGACCTACACTCACAATCTTAGACATATACAGTTATACCTGTGACCTACACTCAAAATCTTAGACATTATACAGTTATACCTGTGACCTACACTCATAATCTTAAACATTATACAGTTATATCTGTGACCTACACTCAAAATCTTAGACATATACAGTTATACCTGTGACCTACACTCATAATCTTAAACATAAACAGTTATACCTGTGACCTTCACTCACAATCTTAGACATTATACAGTTATATCTGTGACCTACACTCACAATCTTAGACATATACAGTTATACCTGTGACCTACACTCAAAATCTTAGACATTATACAGTTATATCTGTGACCTACACTCACAATCATAGACATTATACAGTTATATCTGTGACGTACACTCATAATCTTAGACATATACAGTTATATCTGTGACCTACACTCACAGTCTTAGACATATAGTTATATCTGTGACCTACACTCACAATCTTCAAAATATACAGTTATATTTGTGACCTACACTCACAGTCTTAGACACATACAGTTATATCTGTGACCTACACTCACAATCTTAGACATATACAGTTATACCTGTGACCTACACTCACAATCTTAGACATTATACAGTTATATCTGTGACCTACACTCACAATCTTAGACATATACAGTAATACCTGTGACCTACACTCACAATCTTAAACATATACAGTTATACCTGTGACCTACACTCACAATCTTAGACATATACAGTTATATCTGTGACCTACACTCACAATCTTAGACATTATACAGTTATACCTGTGACCTACTCACAATCTTAGACATTATACAGTTATATCTGTGACCTACACTCACAATCTTAGACATTATACAGTTATACCTGTGACCTACACTCACAATCTTAGACATTATACAGTTATATCTGTGACCTACACTCACAATCTTAGACATATACAGTTATGTCTGTGACCTACACTCACAATCTTAGACGTATACAGTTATACCTCTGATTACACTCTTAAACATATACAGTTATATCTGTGACCTAAACTCACAATCTTAAACATATTACACAGTTATACCTGTGACCTACACTCACAATCTTAAACATATACAGTTATATCTGTGACCTACACTCACAATCTTAGACGTATACAGTTATACCTTTGATTACACTCTTAAACATATACAGTTATATCTGTGACCTAAACTCACAATCTTAAACATATTACACAGTTATACCTGTGACCTACACTCACAATCTTAGACGTATACAGTTATACCTGTGACCTACACTCACAATCTTAAACATTATACAGTTATATCTGTGACCTACACTCACAATCTTAGACATATACAGTTATACCTGTGACCTACACTCACAATCTTAGACATATACAGTTATACCTGTGACCTACACTCACAATCTTAAACATATACAGTTATACCTGTGACCTACACTCACAATCTTGGACGTATATAGTTATACCTCTGATTACACTCTTAAACATATACAGTTATATCTGTGACCTACACTCATAATCTTAAACATATTATACAGTTATATCTGTGACCTACACTCACAATCTTAGACGTATACAGTTATACCTGTGACTACACTCTTAAACATATACAGTTATATCTGTGACCTACACTCATAATCTTCATCATATACAGTTATATTTGTGACTAACTACACTCACAATCTTAAACATATACAGTTATATCTGGACCTACACTCACAATCTTAAACATATTACAGAGTTATATCTGTGATCTACACTCATAATCTTAAAACATATACAGTTATATCTGTGACTACACTCACAATCTTAAACATATACAGTTATACCTGTGACCTACACTCACAATCTTAAACATATACAGTTATACTTGTGACCTACTCACAATCTTAAACATATACAGTTATACCTGTGACCTACACTCACAATCTTAAACATATTATACAGTTATACCTGTGACCTACACTCACAATCTTAAACATATTATATAGTTATACCTGTTTTTCATATCTATTATCTACACTCACAATCTTAGACATGTTGTACATTTGTACCTGTTTTTCACACCTGTACATGTTAACTGGATAAGCACATTTTAAAACAATACAAAGAATGATATCTTAGTCAACAGAAATATTTCTTCACAGAAAAAAAAAATAAAATGTGATAAAACAGCACATTGAATCTGATGCATCAAAACCTTTCCCACTTTTTTCACTGAAAAAAGATACACATTTATCTCACCATTAGTAAAATTACATTCATGTTAAGCTCACCTGTGATAAGGTCACATTTACCTCTGCTTTAGTAATCACATTTACATTTTTTGTAAAGTCACATTTATCTCACCTTTAGTAAGGTGATGCTTACCTCAACTTCAGTAAGGTCACATTTACCTCACCTTTAATAAAGTCACATTCACCTTACCTTTACAATGGTAAAATTTACCTCCCCTTTAGTAAGGTCAAATTTATCTCACCTTTAGTAAAGTCACTTTTACCTCCACTTTAGTAAAGCCATGTTTACCTCACCTTTAGTAAAGTCATGTTTACCTCACCTTTAGTAAGGTCACATTTACCTCCCCTTTAATAAAGTCACATTTACCTTACCTTTACAATGGTAACATTTACCTCCCCTTTAGTAAGGTCAAATTTATCTCACCTTTAGTAAAGTCACTTTTACCTCCACTTTAGTAAAGTCATGTTTACCTCACCTTTAGTAAAGTCATGTTTACCTCACCTTTAGTAAAGTCATGTTTACCTCACCTTTAGTAAAGTCATGTTTACCTCACCTTTAGTAAAGTCATGTTTACTTCACCTTTAGTAAAGTCATGTTTACCTCATCTTTAGTAAAGTCATGTTTACCTCACCTTTAGTAAAGTCATCTTTACCTCACCTTTAGTAAAGTCATGTTTACCTTAACTTTAGTAAAGTCATGTTTACCTCACCTTTAGTAGTCATGTTTACTTCACCTTTAGTAAGGTCATGTTTACCTTAACTTTAGTAAAGTCATGTTTACCTCACCTTTAGTAAAGTCATGTTTACCTCACCTTTAGTAAAGTCATGTTTACCTCATCTTTAGTAAAGTCATGTTTACCATAACTTTAGTAAAGTCATGTTTACCTCACCTTTAGTAGTCATGTTTACTTCACCTTTAGTAAAGTCATGTTTACCTCACCTTTAGTAATCATGTTTACTTCACCTTTAGTAAAGTCATGTTTACCTTAACTTTAGTAAAGTCATGTTTACCTCACCTTTAGTAAAGTCATGTTTACCTCAACTTTAGTAAAGTCATGTTTACCTCACCTTTAGTAAAGTCATGTTTACCTCACCTTTAGTAAAGTCATGTTAACCTCACCTTTAGTAAAGTCATGTTTACCTTAACTTTAGTAAAGTCATATTTACCTCACCTTTAGTAGTCATGTTTAGTTCACCTTTAGTAAGGTCATGTTTACCTTAACTTTAGTAAAGTCATGTTTACCTCACCTTTAGTAGTCATGTTTACTTCACCTTTAGTAAAGTCATGTTTACCTTAACTTTAGTAAAGTCATGTTTACCTCACCTTTAGTAAAGTCATGTTTACCTCACCTTTAGTAAAGTCATGTTTACCTCACCTTTAGTAAGGTCATGTTTACCTCACCTTTAGTAGTCATGTTTACTTCACCTTTAGTAGTCATGTTTACTTCACCTTTAGTAAGGTCATGTTTACCTTAACTTTAGTAAAGTCATGTTTACCTTAACTTTAGTAAAGTCATGTTTACCTTTGTAACCAACTAAGAATCAATAAACAGCTCTTGATCGTATAGATTTTATTGAACACCAAATGTAACATCAATAACACATACAGGTGACAATAGCTTGTGTCAAAATGGCAGTCTCTCTCTCTCTCTCGTCTCTCTTTCCTTCAAAAACCCTGGTGCTTACATGTATATACGAAAGTCAATTCCTAACAACAGGGAACACCAGAATTCTAGAAGTTTCTCCCACATTCTGATAAACAAAAAACCTGAGAAATACTGGTGCTGTGCATATCAAAACCTGTGAAAGTTTCACCTTCCGTGACCTTTTCACACCATCAAAATTAGTACAATTTTAGTACATTATATTATTTAACATTACAATCAAAATTTGTTTACTAAGGATGATGATGACAGATATTGACCAATTTAACCATGCAGCTGCAATAATTGCTGAAATTTCATTTCTATATTTTTTTTCAATGCTATGTATTAATAAGTTGTTTGTCTGAAACATGAATTGCATTGTGTAACTTAATCAGCTGCCTGCATTTCTCACTAAATACATGTTACGATTTATCACAGGGCACACCAATTTTTTTATCAGTTTATATTTATTTACAAGTTATAATTTTCTTTTACTTAAAGTATTTTCCTCCCATACCTCATAGTGTTACACCTTATCTTTAGTAAGGTAAAGTTACCTCACCTTTAGTAAGGTCATGTTTACTTCACCTTTAATATATTCATGTTTACCTCACCTTTATTTAGGTGACATTTACCTCCCCTTTTGTAAAGTCACAACTACCTCATCTTTAGTAAGGTCACATTTACCTCACCTCTAGCAAAGTCATGTTTACCTCACCTTTAGTAAGGTCACATTTACCTCACCTATAATAAACTCACATTTACCTTACCTTTACAATGGTAACATTTACCTCCCCTTTAGTAAGGTCAAATTTACCTCACCTTTAGTGATGTTATATTTATGTCACCTTAGTACCTCCAACTTTAGTTTGGTCACATTTACTTCATATCTAGTGAGGTCATATTTATCTCCCCTTTAGTGAAGTTGCATTTACCTCACCTTTAGTAAAGTCACATTTACCACACATTTAGTAAGGTCATATTTACCTCACCTTTAGTAAGGTCATTTTTACCTCACCTTTAGTAAAGTCATGTTTACCTCACCTTCAGTAAGGTCACATTTACCTCCCCTTTTGAAAAGTCACATTTACCTTAGCTTTACAAATGTTACATTTACCTCACCTTTTGTAAAGTCAAATTTACCTCATTTTAGTAACTTCACATGAAAACTCCCCCCACTCGTCCCTTTTAGTTAGGTCACATTTACTTCATATTTAGTAAGGTCATATATATATCCCCTTGGGTAAGGTAACATTTACCTCCCCTTTAGTAAGGTCACAAGTAAGGCCATATTTAGCCCATCTTTAGTTAATGTGACATTTACTTCAGTCATGTGTACCTCACCTTTAGTAAGGTCACATTTACCTCACCTTTAGTAAGTTCACATTTACCTCACCTTTAGTGAAGTCGCATTTACTTTACCTTTATTAAGGTCACATTTACCCCACCTTTGGTAAGGTCATATTTATCTCAGTTTATAATAATTACCCCATCTTTTGTAGTCACATTTACCTCCCCTTTTCTAAAGTCAATCTACCTCACCTTTTGTAAAATCACATTTACCTCACATTTAGAAAGGTTATATTTACCTCTCTTTTAGTAGAGTCACATTTAGTTCCCCTTTATAATATTTACCTCACCTTTAATTAGGTCAAAGTTACCTCAACTTTACTGACTTTATTAAGGTAATATTTACCTCACCTGTAATAGCTCTTCAATGTATTTACTTTTTTTTCTATTTATTTATCTAAATAGTCTTTTACTCAACAATTTTGCAGATATATGGTGGCAATCAGTTTTTAGTGGTTGAGGAGAGAATCCAGTTACAATGTACCTGAGAAGAGACCACTGGCCGTCTGCAAGTAAAGTGGCAAACTTTCTCACAAAAATCAGCTTAGGTTCCAACAGTGTTTGAACCTGCACTTATCAGAAGTGAGAGACTTCATGGTTCAAAGCGTGATGCTCTGACCACTCAGCCACAAAGGCCCCAACATGTATTTACAGTTATACATCTAATAAGTTAACAGTGACTATAAAACCTAATAAAAAATAAACTGACCTGTTACTTCTCGTCCAACATATGAATCCTTTTGTCCCATTCCAACCATAACACCTTGGTGCCGTGGCCTGCCGATAACACTTTCAAATTCAACACTTGGGGCTTCATCACCAGCAAACCCTGCTTTCATCATATAAGATCCACAGTCCATAACAAGAGCTTCATAATCATCTTCTTCTTCCTCCTCCTGCTCCTCCTCTGTTTCTGTATTCACTATTTTCCTTGCACGTTTCTTGCCCCCCTCCTCTTCACATTCTACATTATCTGAATCATAGCTACCAAATGATTCAGAGTCATCGTCTTCATCCACTTCACTTGACCAGCTTGATTCATCTGAATCACATTATTCATTTAAATCATTGTCATCACATCAGATAAATAATTATCACCAGAAAATTGTAATCTAATCTTACCAAACAACTGGTCCATGGAGGGAAATTGTAATCTAATCCTACCAAACAACTGGTCCCTGGGGGAAATTGTAATCTAATCCTACCAAACAACTGGCCCTTGGGGGGAAATTGTAATCTAATCCTACCAAACAACTGGTCTTTGGAGGGAAATTATAATCTAATCCTACCAAACAACTGGTCCCTGGAGGAAAATTGTAATCTAATCCTACCAAACAACTGGTATTTGGAGGGAAATTGTAATCTAATCCTACCAAACAACTGGTCTTTGGAGGGAAATTGTAATCTAATCCTACCAAACAACTGGTCCCTGGAGGGAGATTGTAATCTAATCCTACCAAACAACTGGTCCCTGGAGGGAAATTGTAGTTAATCCTATGAAACAGGACCCTGGATGAAAATTGTAGTTGAACACAGTTGCTGTCAACAAATGTTTTCCTTTTTTTTTGTATAAAAGTTGCCATCATGACCAACAGGCAGAACAATAATTCTTAACAGGAATTTTGAAGCCATTTTATTTTAATAGATAGCAGCAATATTTTTATACCCTTATCCTGTATATGTTTTATACATTTGTAAGTACAATATAGGTTCCTTGTTTTATATATTACCAATTTATATAGTTTACCATTTTGGTTACCAAACATCATTTTAATGGCAGATCAAGATGATTTTGAAAGACGTTATATCTCAAGAAAGTCAATATCCTAAGACAGGTGATGTCTAATGACAACTGATGTCTGATGACAGGTAATATATAATGACAGGTGATGTCTAATGACAACTGATGTCTGATGACAGGTAATATATAGTGACAGGTGATGTCTAATGACAACTGATGTCTAATGACAGGTAATATATAATGACAGGCAATATCTAATGACAACTGATGTCTAATGACAGGTAATATATAATGACAGGTGATGTCGAATGACAACTGATGTCTAATGACAGGTAATATATAATGACAGGTGATGTCTAATGACAACTGATGTCTAATGACAGGTAATATATAATGACAGGTGATATCTCAAGAAATTATATAAAAATCTTTTTTATATCCTAAGTAATCTTCCACATACTGTGCTGTCATTATGGCTTTAAAGTTTCATTTCAGCTCATCTTTTCCCTTGGAAAAGCCACAGATTTTAATTGTAATCAGCCATGTTTTTCATAACAGAATACCATGTTGTAGTCTCATAAACTATTAGACTTCCTTTCACAAAATAGAAACAGGGAAATACCCAAAGTTGAAAATGAAACTAAGATCGGACAGTTTTAAGCATAAGAAATCTGAGCGGGCAGTTTCAGGCATTATGGGGGTGAGAGAAAGGGTCTTTGAGCAGTCGGTTTTGGAGTTGCAGTATTGAAAGGGTTAATAAGATTTCTTCAAGGACTCCAAAGACTAAATTCAAGGATTTACTTTAAAATCCAAGGCCTTGTCAAGTACATTTTCCCAATTATCATTTTCCAGGACCATGCTAATGACAGGTGATATCTCAAGAAAGTCAATAGCCTAAGACAGATGATTTCTAATGAAAGGTGATCTCTAATAACAGGTGACCTCTAATGACAGGTGATCTCTAAAACAGGTGATGATCTAGTGACAGGTAGTCTCTAATGAAAGGTGATCACTGACAGGTGATATCTCAAGAAAGTTACCACCCTTTGACAGTTGATCTCTAATGACAAGTGATCTCTAAGGACAGGTGATTGCTTATAAAAGGTGATATATTATGAGAGGTGATCACTTATCACAGGTGATATCTCAAGAAGGTCATTATCCTAAGATAGGTGATTTTTAATGACAAGTGAGCTCTAATAACAGGTGATCTCTAATGATAGGTGATCTCTGACAGGTGAAATCTCAAGAAAGTCAATATCCTTAGACAAGTGATTTCTAATAACAGGTGATCCCTAATGAAATGATTTTGCTAATAACACAACTTTCATGCTGTCATTCGCCACATTAGCATTTGGCGAATCTTTTTAAAAATTGGTGAATGGAATTCTCTTCTGGCGAATATCATTGGCAAATGAAAATTTGGAGCTGAATCTTTTTTTTATAATTTTTGAAAATGATAATTCCCTACAAATATGCATTTCCGATCTGTCTGTGTACAATTTATTTTCGAGTTTGTTTTACACCTTGTTTTGGCAGTACCCAGTCTTATGCCTCCGGTGCCAATGTGTATACAATAGTCAATAGGTAAACTGCTACTTGTCACACATAATAAAAAATACCTGCAAATCATCCTGTCTTTTTTGTTACCCTAATTAACATGCATGATGAAAATTAATTCCTAATAATCCTTTAATTAGATTTAAAACCCGGAAGACTTCACCACGTGTTGATATGACAGATGAAGTACTAACGATATCGGGCCGCTTATGTACTTGTGTCGCGATTGATTACTTGTCTCATTATCAGAAAATAATGTTTACCACTCCAATTATACTGACAAAAATAGGATATAAATATGATAAGAGTCGTAACTTGACCCAAAAAGAAAGAAGTAATGAGTAAGACACCTTTTGACATGTATTACATGTATATATATACATGCATCTCACAACCTCAGGTTGCTGTTTATATCACTGATAAATACGAAAAATTATCAGCCACAAGTTGCTGCTTATATCACTGATAAATAAGAAAAATTAACAACAATAAATTGGTCATGAAATTACCTATTGTAATGGACAAAAACTGAAAAGGAACAAAGATTTTTAAAATGCAATTAACATTTGGTAGAATTCTGTAAACATTTCTGGGTGAACATTCATGGGATTGGCAAGTTACTAACTTGAACGTGTCTGTACTTACAGTGTCAGTAGCACTTTACATTTTCTCTACTTTCTCTTTATAAGAATTTAATATTTAGAATCATGGAAACGACAAAAATTTCAAGTTATATAGGGACTCTTCACAGAAATAATAATGATAATATCTGAATAAATACGATTTGAAAAAAAATAATAATAAAAATTTTATATTCTCTGTCTGTCTTTCATTATGATAATTAATTGAAGTTGGCTGTAGAAAGAGATTCCTCTTTCAAATTTTAATTGGAATGTAGATCAAATTATAAACTTGTGAAATCTTCTTTTTTTCTAATTCTGGTTTTCAAAAAATGTAATTTATAAACTTTCGGTAGCAGTAAACTACTATAGCCTACATATTGGTATTTTGAGTTAGCCAAGGGTTTTTTATTTTGGCCAATGAAAATTGAAGTTGGTCAATGAAAATTGAAGTTGGTCAATGAAAATTGAAGTTGGCCAATGACTTAGACAAAACATTTTCAGTCCAAGGGCTAATGCTGTAACAAGTTATCTCCAATGACAAGAGATCTCTAATAACAGGTTATCGCTAAAAACAAGTGATCTCTGACAAGTGATATCTCAAGAAAGTCAATGTCCTAAGACAGGTGATCTCTAAAGACAAGTGATCTCTGACAAGTGATATCTCAAGAAAGTCAATATCCTAAGACAGGTGATCTCTAAAGACAAGTGATCTCTGACAAGTGATATCTCAAGAAAGTCAATATCCTAAGACAGGTAATCTCTAAAGACAGGTGATCTCTGACAAGAGATACCTCAAGAAAGTCAATGTCCTAAGATAGGTGATCTCTAAAGACAGGTAATCTCTGACAAGTGATATCTCAAGAAAGTCAATATCCTAAGACAGGTGATCTCTAAAGACAAGTGATCTCTGACAAGTGATATCTCAAGAAAGTCAATATCCTAAGATAGGTGATATCTAAAGACAAGTGATCTCTGACAAGTGATATCTCAAAAAAGTCAATATACTAAGATAGGTGATATCTAAAGACAAGTGATCTCTGACAAGTGATATCTGAAGAAAGTCAATATCCTAAGACAGGTGATCTCTAAAGACAGGTGATCTCTGACAAGAGATATCTCAAGAAAGTCAATGTCCTAAGATAGGTGATCTCTAAAGACAGGTGATCTCTAATTTGACAGATAATATCTCAAGAAAGTCAATATCCTAAGACAGGTGATCTCTAATGACAGGTGATCTCTAATAACAGGTGATTTCTAATGACAGGTGATCTCTAATGACAGATGATATCTCAAGAAAGTCAATATCCTAAGACAGGTGATCTATAATGACAGGTGATCTCTAATAACAGGTGATTTCTAATGACAGGTGATCTCTAATTTGACAGATGATATCTCAAAAAAATAATAAACTTAAGACAGGTGATCTCTAATAATAGGTGATCTCTAAAGACAGGTGATCTCTAATGACAGATGATATCTCAAGAAAGTCATTATCCTAAGACAGGTGATCTCTAATGACAGGTGATCTCTAATAACAGGTGATTTCTAATGACAGGTGATCTCTAATGACAGATGATATCTCAAGAAAGTCAATATCCTAAGACAGGTGATCTATAATGACAGGTGATCTCTAATAACAGGTGATTTCTAATGACAGGTGATCTCTAATTTGACAGATGATATCTCAAAAAAAATAATAAACTTAAGACAGGTGATCTCTAATAATAGGTGATCTCTAAAGACAGGTGATCTCTAATGACAGATGATATCTCAAGAAAGTCATTATCCTAAGACAGGTGATCTCTAATGACAGGTGAATTCTAATCACTTTTGATATCTCAAGAAAGTCAATATCCTAAGATAGGTGATCTGAAATGACTGATGATGTTTAACAACAGGTGATATTTCAAGAAATGTTATCCTCTTAATCAGGTGATCTCATAAGACAGGTGATAACTGATGACAGGTGAAATCTTGAGATTAATTTTCCTTAAGATAGGTATCTTTTAAGACAAGTAATTTCTTACAACAGTTAATTAACAGGTATCTGAAACATTTACCTTTTGAAACATAATAAAATATGAGCATGTGTTAAGAAAAAAACAAAACTTCAGATAATTCAGTGTAAAATGGAACTTACCTGAGCTTTCTGACTTTGGACTGAAATAGTGAAATTGTGATGCATTAATCCTGGTACATAAAATATTTTATTAAACTTTACAGATATTATTACATTTAATTACATTATATATATGTCATACTGGAATGTACCATGGATACATTATATATATGTCATACTGGAATGTACCATGGATATATTATATATGTGTTATAGGGGTATATACCATGGATACATTATATATATGTCATACTGGAATGTACCATGGATACATTATATATATGTCATACTGGAATGTACTATGGATACATTATATATGTGTTATAGGGGTATGTGCCATGGATATATTATATATGTGTTATGGGGGAATGTGCCATGGATACATTATATATATGCCATACTGAAATGTACTATGGATGCATTATATATGTGTTATAGGGGTATGTGCCATGGATACATTATATATGTGTTATAGGGGTATGTGCCATGGATACATTATATATGTGTTATGGGGGAATGTGCCATGGATACATTATATATATGCCATACTGAAATGTACTATGGATGCATTATATATGTGTTATAGGGGTATGTGCCATGGATACATTATATATGTGTTATGGGGGAATGTGCCATGGATACATTATATATATGCCATACTGAAATGTACTATGGATGCATTATATATGTGTTATAGGGGTATGTACCATGGATACATTTTATACGTGTTATAGGGGTATATACCATGGATACATTATATATGTGTTATAGGGGTATGTGCCATGGATACATTATATATGTGTTATAGGGGTATGTGCCATGGATACATTATATATGTGTTATAGGGGTATGTGCCATGGATACATTATATATGTGTTATAGGGGTATGTGCCATGGATACATTATATATGTGTTATAGGGGAATGTGCCATGGATACATTATATATGTGTTATAGGGGAATGTGCCATGGATACATTATATATGTGTTATAGGGGAATGTGCCATGAATACATTATATATGTGTTATAGGGGTATGTGCCATGGATACATTATATATGTGTTATAGGGGAATGTGCCATGGATACATTATATATGTGTTATAGGGGAATGTGCCATGAATACATTATATATGTGTTATAGGGGTATGTGCCATGGATACATTATATATGTGTTATAGGGGTATGTGCCATGAATACATTATATGTATGTTATAGGAATATGTACCATGAAAATATTACATGTATGTTGTAGGGGAATATACCATGGATACACCATCAGGGGTCAGAAAAAAATTCTGAAACGACTTATCCCATAAGAGGTGCTCGTCCAAAATTAAAAACTACTCGTCCAAATTTTTCAGTTTGTATCTACATTCTTAAAATACAGTTTCTTGTTTTATCACTGCATATGTTATATGTTTAATTGTCTGCAATAATAAAAAAAAAAATCTGCTGTACTTACATTCTTTCCCTATTTTGACTATCAACTTTTGAAATTCAGTTTATCAATTCTTTAAATTAACCCAGATCAAGGCCATTTTTGTAATTCATACAAACTTTCAAACTCACAAAATGCGATAATCTGTTTGGTAATATAATATGTGATATTAAATAAAAAAAATATTCTTTTCTTGTTTATTCAGTAATTCTTTTTTTTTTTGGTGGTACACTGCCTAATGCCCTGACATATGTTTCTCACTCCCTTGAGCATTTAATATGACTTTTTTATTTCTTATGGGGTGTTAAAGTGTTTCCTCCCCAAATGTAAATGAACCTGTAAATAAAGTGGAATGTTCATCTTCTTACCTTGGTAATTCTCATTAATGTTACTATTTATCAATATTTTTTTATTGAACCCCCCACCCCCCCAATACACACACACACTTAATCTGTACTGTTCATACAAATTAAGCAGTTTACTTTTCTGCAATCTACATATCTCTCTCGCTATCTGATCTCTTCTTATATCTCACTCTTTCAATCATCTCTCTTTCTCTTATCTTCACAACACATGGTAGGACCCCTTTGGCCATAGTGGAGGGCAATATAACCTGCGTATGTTACTGTGACGAGATTGCACGTCAGCACGTCATTCCATTCATTTACAACAACCAGCATAACGCCCTTCTGCAGCAGGACAATGCACGACAGCACATCCCACATCTTGTTAGCGACTATCTACAGCAACAAAACGTGAATGTGCTGCCCTGGCCTGTGATGTCACCGGATTTATTGCCTATAGAACATGTTTGGAATGAAATGGAACGATGTTTATGTCAAGAGCCAAACCCCTCTAACACACAATTGTTGCGTAGATTTGGAAAACATACACCATATTTCATTACCTTAACCCTGCATACTCATAAAACCTAACCTTAGCCCCTGTGTACCCATTGACCTTAACTTTACCCCTGCAAACTAACTGGCCCAAACCTTAACCCCCATGTACTCACATATCCTAACCTTGACCCCTATGTACTCACATATCCTTACCTTAGCCCCTGTCTACTCACATATCCTAACCTTAGCCCCTGTGTACTCACATATCCTAACCTTAGCTCCTGTGTACTCACAAGTTCTAACCTTAGCCCCTATGTACTCACATATCTTAACCTTAGCTCCTGAGTACTCACAAGTTCTAACCTTAAAGCTTGTGTACCTACATGTCTTGCCAATCAATGTACGGCAAAAGATCCACATGTTCCTTTTGTACCAACTCAAAAAGGGAAGGTGCATCTCTTGGAATTTCTTCATCCTGATAAAAAATACATTTATTTTGTTATACTTGCCAATTCTGTGATTAACTAAAAACTTTAATTCAAATTTAATTGAAAGGTCATATGTCATTGCAAAACCAAAATCATCAGTCATATTCCTATATTACTGATACAATTCACATAACACTATAATACACTCGATACTCCTTATTTTACTGATACAGTTTTTATTTCAATAAGACACATGATCCTATGACATGTACCTTAATTTCAGCTCTAACACACAAAAAAAGAAATCTCAACTAAAGTCATAAAATTTTACTTTACAAAGGAAACACAATACTGTGACATATTTCCCTAGCATAATACATAAACTTCCATACATTACTCAGTTTAACAACGAACATATATATTAGTTCTAGGTCATGTCATATGACACAAAATCTATTATCAAAAATATGTTGCAACACACACACAAACATGCCCATATACAAATATATAGAATCTCATTATCTCAAATTTCACAGGACCACCCTGTTTACTTCGACATAACCAAAATTTTCAGTTCACATATTTTCTTATTAAACACCAAAATATACCTACTCCGGTTCTGCTGATTTCAAATTGGTTTTAAGCAATTATTAATTACACTTTCAACTTGGTTTGTCAACGGGAGTTGACTGTACCATGTTTTGCAGGTAAAAAGTGATAATTACAATGCTTTTTTTTATACAAAATGCAAACATTCGATCGCTGATGGTAATTTTGAGATAACAAATAAAAATTCTTAAATATTTTGATACTTTAGACCAGGAAAATAAGCAAAATTTCGAGATCAAAGCTTTGAGATACCAGGAATAAAGTAATGGTAGTATAAATATATAGTAGAAAAATTGGGACTGGCAGTTTGTTTTTGACATAACTGGCATCAACTCAACCAATTTGAACATAATGTACTGTATATGATATAAATCTGACATATTTCTCAATTTTCTCAATACAACAAACATATACCACTCCAAAATGATCATACATCACAAAAACATGTAACATACTCTATATTTACCACTGTTCATAACTCGTTCATTTCCCTAAAACTTCAATTAGGGAATAAAAATCAATAATTAAAACATTATATTTGTTATCCAAATCAATTAACATCCTCAACACACACTTCATGATATACCTTGTCTTCTTTCTCTATGGCAACAAAGCTTGTAAGCTGTGTGACAATATTTTATTCTTTACATAACTAACTTTGTTTTGTTTTTCTATGGTAACAAAGCTTGTCACCTGAGTGATGATGCTTTATTCTTTACATAACTTACTTTGTCTTGTGTTTCTATGGTAACAAAGCTTGTCAGCTGTGTGATGATGCTGTATTATTTAAGTAACTTACCTTGTTTTGTGTTTCAATGGCAACAAAGCTTGTCAGCTAAGTGAAGGTGCTGTATTCATTAAGTAACTTACCTTGTCTTGTGTTTCTATGGCAACAAATCTTCACAGCTGAGTGATGATGCTGTATTGTTTATGTAACTTACCTTGTCTTGTGTTTCTATGGCAACAAATCTTGACAGCCGAGTGATGATGCTGTATTCTTTATGTAACTTACCTTGTCTTGTGTTTCTATGGCAACAAATCTTGACAGCTGAGTGATGATGCTGTATTCTTTATGTAACTTACCTTGTCTTGTGTTTCTATGGCAACATATCTTGTCAGCTGTGCGACAATGCCATATTCTTAACATAACTTACCTTGTCTCGTTCCTCTATGGAGACAAAACTTGTCAGCTGTGCGATAATGCTATATTCTTTACGTAACTTACTTGTTCCATTCCTCTATGGCAACATATCTAGTAGGCTGTATGACGATGCCGTAATCTTTACGTAACTTACGCTGTCTCATTCTTCTATGGCAACATATCTTGTCAGCTGTGTGATGATGCCATATTCTTTACATAACTTACCTTGTCTCGTTCCTCTATGACGACAAAACTTGTCAGCTGTGTGACGATGCCGTAATCTTTACGTAACTAACCTTGTCTCGTTCCTCTATGACGACAAAACTTATCAGTTGTGTGACGATGCCGTAATCTTTACGTACCTTACCTTGTCTCGTTCCTCTATGGCGACAAAACTTGTCAGCTGTGTGACGATGCCGTAATCTTTACGTAACTTACCTTGTCTCGTTCCTCTATGACAACAAAACTTGTCAGTTGTGTGACGATGCCGTAATCTTTACGTAACTTACCTTGTCTCGTTCCTCTATGGCGACAAAACTTGTCAGCTGTGTGACGATGCCGTAATCTTTACGTAACTTACCTTGTCTCGTTCCTCTGTGACGACAAAACTTGTCAGCTGTGTGACGATGCCATATTCTTTACATAACTTACCTTGTCTCGTTCCTCTATGACGACAAAACTTGTCAGCTGTGTGATGATGCCATAATCTTTACGTAACTTACCTTGTCTCGTTCCTCTATGGCGACAAAACTTGTCAGCTGTGTGACGATGCCGTAATCTTTACGTAACTTACCTTGTCTCGTTTTTCTGTGACGACAAAACTTGTCAGCTGTGTGACGATGCCATATTCTTTACATAACTTACCTTGTCTCGTTCCTCTATGACGACAAAACTTGTCAGCTGTGTGATGATGCCGTAATCTTTACGTAACTTACCTTGTCTCGTTCCTCTATGGCGACAAAACTTGTCAGTTGTGTGACGATGCTGTATTCCTTACTAAGCTCAATGATATACTGCTTCATGTTCATTTTTTTCATCTGTAATATAAGGCGTGGGATATACGGTTACAAGGTTGTAGCAAATGACTAGGAATCGTAATAACAAAAGTCAGGTTTTAAAAGTACTATTCAAACATCACTAACAATGGTGATGCAAATGTTTGAAATCTAATAAAAATGTTCTTTAGTGAAAAATACAAGCTTAAAAAGTTTTATTTGGACATGAAAAAATTATCTGTACTATTCTATTTATGAATTACATTACAGAATGGATTGTAGAGATTGATTTGTAAATTACATCAATGTATTGTACAAAATGGGCGGTACAATGTGATTTGTAATTTACATGACAGAATGGGCTGTACAGTTTGATTTGTAATTTACATGACAGAATGTAATGCCACATAGCAACCTATAAATCACGACCCGAATGTTTAACATAAGAGATATGAATGACACCCACAGAAGAGCTTCAGCATTAGACCTACCTCATGATCAGTTCTGTCAGCAGAGAGAATGCCATCTTCCCAGTCTCTTATAATACCTTTTGCTGTTAAACGATGTAACATCTAGGGAAAAAAATCATTGATATAACAAAAATAGACTTCAACAGTCACAGGTGTTAAACAATAGATGCTAAATATAGATAAATAGAAAATGATACTTCATAAAATGGCATGTATATGTTAGATACAGAAATACCATAGCATGTTTACAGACAAAGGTCTTAGTTACAGATATACCATGATATGTACACAGACAAAGGTCTTAGTTACAGATATAATATGATATGTTTACAGACAAAGGTCTAAGTTACAGATATAATATGATATGTTTACAGACAAAGGTCTAAGTTACAGATATAATATGATATGTATACAGACAAAGATCTCAGAAATATTATGACATGAGACAAAGGTCTTAGATACAGAAAAAGACATTTTGAACATGCCAAGGGACACTAATTTTAAGTCTCCATTAAAATACATGGCAAGTTTCACTTCTAAAGCTGCAGCATTTGACAAATGACTGTCATAGTTGCTATCTAGAAGAGACATTGGTCTGTGTAGGACATGGGCATTATATTTGTTGTATCTAAGTCAAATGTCACCTACAGAATTATCTTGTCATACAATGTCCCTTGTATTTAGCATTCTTGTACAGACTGCATTTATCTGTTTTTATTTCTTAATTAATTTACTCCTTAATGTTAAGTTGGACTGGGCCTTATCATTGGTGTAAGGTAAAGTCAAAAGTTTGTCAAGGTTAGTGAGTTGGATAACTTACCTTGCCCTTGGTCACACTCAAATCTGAAGTAGATACCACAGTAGAAATCTCCTGTCCAGCCACCTCAGCCTTCAAAGTAGCCTGTGTAGTACAAAACAGATATATAAACATACATATTGTATCAAGTCTTTTATCCCAAACTAACCCCACCTTAAACATGCTGACATGCTCTTCATATATAGTATTATTTGTCTACATTGTCTAGTTGATACAGTTTCATATCACATTTCATTCCACTGCCACAGACAAACCCTATTCAGTGCAGTAAACTTGAAATATATAGCTACATTGACAGTTCATTTTGAAATGTGTCTGATAATCACAGATATATACAATATATAGGTTTATTGACAGTTCATTGTGAAATGTGTCTGATAACCACAGAAATATACAATATATAGGTTTATTGACAGTTCATTGTGAAATGTGTCTGATAACCACAGAAATATACAGTTACAGTGATATGTCATTGTGAAATGTGTCTGATAATCACAGAAATATACAGATATATAGGTTTATTGACAGTTCATTGTGAAATGTGTCTGATAACCACAGATATATACAATATATAGGTTTATTGACAGTTCATTGTGAAATGTGTCTGATAACCACAGAAATATACAGTTACAGTGATATGTCATTGTGAAATGTGTCTGATAATCACAGAAATATACAGATATATAGGTTTATTGACAGTTCATTGTGAAATGTGTCTGATAACCACAGATATATACAATATATAGGTTTATTGACAGTTCATTGTGAAATGTGTCTGATAACCACAGAAATATACAGTTACAGTGATATGTCATTGTGAAATGTGTCTGATAATCACAGAAATATACAGATATATAGGTTTATTGACAGTTCATTGTGAAATGTGTCTGATAACCACAGATATATACAATATATAGGTTTATTGACAGTTCATTGTGAAATGTGTCTGATAATCACAGATATATACAATATATAGGTTTATTGACAGTTCATTGTGAAATGTGTCTGATAATCACAGATATATACAATATATAGGTTTATTGACAGTTCATTGTGAAATGTGTCTGATAATCACAGATATATACAGATACAGGTAAACTTGATATGTATGGTCAAATGAGATGTTGTAAACACCTCACCCTGCTGACCAATGTAAACAGAATATAGGTCACAGTAATCAGGAAAACTGTAAACTGACAAAAGAGCAAATTACCATCAGACAGTTGTCTACAAATCCGTATATAACATGTCGAGATCCACTGAACAAAGCCGTTATTTGTTGTGGTGCCTGTACAGGTGCTGGATGGGAGTCGTCGTGCTGCCATTCAACAGAAACAGCTGTTAAACCCGGTTGACACGCCTTGGCAAGCTGCGATCTCACCTAAAAGTTGAAAAATCCATTTTGTTGTGTAACTTATCATGTTAATATGACCATCATGAGATAACTTTGATAACAAACACTAGCTAGCACTGAGATGTGTACTGACATCTACTGCTGTATCGATATCAAATGATATCACTATGATGTATACTGACATGTACTGCTGTATCGATATCAAATGATATCACTATGATGTATACTGACATGTACTGCTGTATTGATATCAAATGATATCACTATGATGTATACTGACATGTACTGCTGTATTGATATCAAATGATATCACTATGATGTATACTGAAATGTACTGCTGTATGGATATCAAATGATATCACTATGATGTATACTGACATGTAGTGCTGCAATGACATCAAATGATAACACTAAGATTTCTACTAACATCTACTGCTATATTGATATCAACTGATAACACTATGATTTCTACTGACATGTATTGACATCAAATGATTACACTAAGATGTGTATTGACATCTACTGCTGTATTGACATCAAATGATAACATTACGATGTATATTGACATCTACTGCTGTTTTGACATCAAATGATTACACTATGATGTGTGTATGTGTTTGTTTGTGTGTATGCATGTATGTTTGTGTGTGTATTTTTGTGTTTTGTGTATACATTTGTTTGTTTGTTTGTGTGTATGTTTGTGTTTATGTTTGTGTTTGTTATTGTTTGTGTGTTTTGTATGTGTTTGTTTGTGTGTGTTTTGTATGTGTTTGTTTGTGTTTGAGTGTTTTGTGTGTACATGTTTACGTGTGATGTATGTGTTTGTTTGTGTTGGAGTGTGTTTTGTATGTGTTTGTGTTTGAGTGTTTTGTGTGTGCATTCATATGTGTTTCTTTGTATGTGTTTGTACAATTGTTTGTATTTGTGTATTTGTGTGTGCTTGCATTTTTGTTTGTTTGTTTGTGTTTTTGAGTCTTTGTGTTGGAGTGTGTTTTGTGTGTGCTTTGGTTTGTTTGTGTATATGTGGGTCCATCTGGTTGTATGATATTTGACATCATCAATGTACAAGAGTGTTTGCTATACATACTTTTATCAATACACACATGATTTGTGTCGACAAAAAATAGGTTTACCTTCCCTTCCCATTTAGACTTGGCTTTAGAGTCGAAAAATTCAAATGCTCCAGCACCAACACGAGACAAAGCCTTCAACAGATGTCGATTTGCAACTGAGCTGAAAATTAAAGACCATGATTAGCAGAATTTCTCTTCTCTTTACCATGGTCCTGATAGTTGTATATAATCTACACATATCATCACAGAACATGCAAACACAAACAAAATGTGACATTCTGAGCAATTAGGTTTTTGGTGGTTTTCTTCATTGGTTTTTTTGGTGAACAACTCTTTTAAAATATTCATTTTATATCCTATATGCTGCACCATTGAAGTAGGTTGAAAACTGTAATTACATGAAAATTCAAGTGAATAAGTAACACATGACATATTTAAAGAATTAGAGTCACCCCGGTGTAAGACATTGTATACCAGTAATTAGAGTCACCCCGGTGTAAGACATTGTATACCAGTAATTAGAGTCACCCCGGTGTAAGACATTGTATACCATGATTGACTTATACTGATAAAATGAGCAAGTAATTAGAGTCACCCCGGTGTAAGACCTTGTATACCAGTAATTAGAGGCACCCCAGTGTAAGACATTGTATACTATGATTGATTTATACTGATAAAATGAGCAAGTAAACAAGGAAAATAACTGGAGATAAAGGTCATAGAGCACATGTGCATGACACTCTGCCCAAGAGGAGTATCTGTTCCAAATATGGAGAGCCTGAGTGAGAAAAAGCAAAGACATTCCCTGGATAAAGAACAAGCAAACGACAGGACAGACAACAATACAAACCTACTGACCACTCCGGATTCCACCGAGAAAGGAAAGAGTAATAAATCATTGAAATAAACAAAAAAAGTTCAAAATTTCATATACCTGACACCAAATGTGAAAACCCTTGTGTGATGGTAATTCCTTGTTACTGAGCTCAGAGTTATCTCCTCATTATTAATGTGACCATCTGTCACTAGGAAAATATTTCTAGTGGAACTTTCTGGTTTCAAAAGGAAATATGAGTGCAGTGGCCTGTACAACTCTGTATTTCCCATTGTAGCTTGCAATTTCTGTTACAAAAGATAAAGAAAGAAATATTTTCAGAGAAAATTTGTTTAGTAAATGACCAATCAGCATCATGTTTAAATTAAAAGGTATAACTGACATTGTATCATAAACTTGCCTCGTCTGATTACAACATAGCCATATGTATTATAGGAAGTTTTGTTTGTAGCAGAATGGAAAAATGCTACAATAAAACCAAATATGTTTAATAGATTTTTATGCAAATATATCTCAAGTTAATCTTTTTACATTTATGAATGTATATACTGATACAGGACATTACAAAATATGTAACAATTATCTTGCACAGGTTCCACAGACTAATTGTTAAACCTTCTGTTAAGAGGTCAATTTTAAAAGCTCTAAAAAGCTCTTGTTTTAATAGATTGTATGATATAATGCCCACTATAAACAAGAATTCTTTTTGAAGACCAGCGGTCTTAAAAGTACTTACTTATATAAAGACATGCAAAGTATCAGTATTATAAACTTGTGTCGGTTCTACCAATTAATTGCTTCAGTCATTGTGAATAACCTCTGATTGTTAAATGCTTGGTACAAGGTGTTCAACAAACTAATCTCTCGGGATTAGACAATCCGGGTTAAAATAGTCTACCTACACATCAGTTACTCTGTGATCCCTACTTATACATACCTGTACAAATTCATGTGCTATTTTGATATTTTTTTTGGAGGCTAACTGACTGGAAGGGAACAACTCCTGAAAATCTACAGAAATTAATAAAAATAATTAGAATATATTTATTGCTTTTAGGAAATAAAGATGATGAGAGAGAGAGAGAGAGAGAGAGAGAGAGAGAGAGAGAGAGAGAGAGAGAGAGAGAGAGAGAGAGAGAGAGAGAGAGAGAGAGACAGAGAGAGAGACAGACAGACAGACAGACAGACAGACCGACAGACAGACAGACAGATGCAGACAGACAGAACAGACAGACAGATTCTGCATGAGTAAGGCAGAGTATGGTTCACTGTCACATAGGAACACATTTCTAGGTTTGTGTTTATTTTATTGCCCGTCTTTCACTCATGTATTAGCCACCATCACAATGAGACAATCCTCACAGAATTATAGTTAAAATTTTAATACAATGTTTAAGTTTTCATCACAGATATTTCTAGATCTTCACTTACTTGTTCCAAAAGTGACCACATTAAACTTGCACTGAGGGTCCAGAAGCTGGAGTGTGAGGAGCAAGACCTTCTTGGCCTCTGTAAGAGCTGTTCCTTTCATAGAATTTGACAAATCTACCAGGAGAATAACTTCTATTGATTTCTCTTCAAGAGCCTCAAATTCTGGATAAAATGTCAGCATGCATGCCTATAATAACAAAATGTCAAAAATAAGAAGTCTCATATGTCTGTAACCAATCGTTAGTGTTTGTCATTTATCTTACTTCATATATCTGTAACCAATCTTTCATGTTTGTCATTTATTTTATTTCATATATCTGTAACCAATCTTTCATGTTTGTCATTTACCTTACTTCATATGTCTGTAACCAATCGTTAGTGTTTGTCATTTATTTTATTTTATATATCTGTAACCAATCTTTCATGTTTGTCATTTATCTTACTTCATATGTCTGTAACCAATCATTTGTGTTTGTCATTTATCTTACTTCATATGTCTGTAACCAATCGTTGGTGTTTGTCATTTATTTTATTTCATATGTCTGTAACCAATCATTTGTGTTTGTCATTTATCTTACTTTATATGTCCGTAACCAATCATAAGTGTTTGTCATTTATCTTACTTCATATGTCTGTAACCAATCATTAGTGTTTGTCATTTATCTTACTTTATATGTCCGTAACATTAGTGTTTGTCATTTATCTTACTTTATATGTCCGTAACCAATCATAAGTGTTTGTCATTTATCTTACTTCATATGTCTGTAACCAATCATTAGTGTTTGTCATTCATCTTACTTCATATGTCTGTAACCAATCTTTCATGTTGGTCATTTATCTTCATATGTCTGTAACCAATCTTTCATGTTGGTCATTTATCTTACTACATATGCCTGTAACCAATCATAAGTGTTGGTCATTTATCTTACGTCATATGTCTGTAACCAATCATTAGTGTTTGTCATTTATTTTACTTCATATATCTGTAACCAATCATTTGTGTTTGTCATTTATCTTACTTCATATGTCTGAAACCAATCATTTGTGTTTGTCATTTATCTTACTTCATATGTCTGTAACCAATCATTTGTGTTTGTCATTTATCTTACTTCATATGTCTGTAACCAATCATTTGTCTTTGTCATTTATCTTACTTCATATATCTGTAACCAATCATTTGTGTTTGTCATTTATCTTACTTCATATGTCCATAACCAATCATTAGTGTTTGTCATTTATCTTACTTCATGTATTTGGATATACAACAATTGACATTTTTTACAATATATTTGGTAAAGTTTAAAAAATATACCTTAAAACTTGCTTTGGCAACCACCTGTGTATAAAGACCACCTGGTCATAAATTGCTGTCCCAATCAGTACCATTTGTTTACAAATCAACCTCAATATAAAGTCCACCTCCCTATAAAAACTGGTTCTGTTGTGTCCCTAAGGAGGTCATTATATACAAGTTTAACTGTATAATCAAGCTAAATTCAGTTGCTTTACTCACTTGTGACTGATTGCCTTCTTCATCAATTTCAGCCCACATTCTAGGAACATGAATCTCTGCTAACCCAATCAGAAGTTGGAATCCATTTTCTAATGACTGATCTGGCAACATTTCAATAACACACTTTGATGCTGTTCGCTACAATATATTAAAGATATCAATTATTAAATGGAAGAGAAATGTCCACAATTCAAACAAGGATTCATGACAATCATATGTTTGTAACTGATCAGAGGATCTAAGGCATTTTAATAGAAGTAGTCATTACAGAAAGGTGGCCTTTATGAAGAGGTGTATAAATATTAAAAAAGGTTAACAAAGGTTATATTTGAATGGCCATTATAGGTACCCTTTATACAGAGGTGGCCTTTGACGCAAGTTTGATTGCATATTCAAACACTGACATTCTGAGTTTATCATTAAAACAGATTTTATTTCACATTCTGACGTTATCAGATTTAAACTGGAAGATGAGCAATTTTCTTACCTTTTTCTTAATTCTATGAGTTGGACACTCAATTGATCGAATATCAAATGGCATGTCGACATAAATTTGCACACTGCAATCACCTTGTTGAACTTGGAAAGTTTCCCAATCCTGAAAATGTGCAAACACTAAACATATATTATTTATATACAAATGTGTATTTATCACAACTGAAATATAACATTAAATGAGTTCATTGGTATTATAATGACTGAAGTATATGATAAGATGAGTTCTATATGTAATATGACAACTAAATAGATGATATTTTCTCTATGTAACATGACAACTAAATAGATGATATTTTCTCTATAAGCTAAATATAGGATATTTTCTCTATGTAATATGACAAATGAATAATAAAATCTACCCCTATCTTGAGGGTATCACAAAGAAATCTCACTCCCAGGGTAATGACGAACCCCAGGCTTGCTGAGGGCTTGTCATTCAAGAATCTTATCCCAAGGATTGAGATTCCTTTGTTCATACCCTCAAAATAGGGGTTGATTATTTTTCACCCATGTTTTAATTACAGATGTATGCAAATGAAATCTAACATTATGCACTGCATTCTAGATGCAACAAACACTCTACATCTTATAAATTGTATCGTGACAAATCATTCCCCGTAAAAATGAAGGAAGAGTCTGTGAACAATGGGAGAATTGATATTTTATCTGTGTAATATGATGAATAAGTAGATATTTTCCTTTGTGTATATGATGACTGAAAAGATATTTTCTCTACGTTTTGTAATATGGTGACAATATTAGATATATTCTTTATGTAATATGACAGTATTAGACCATAAGATATTTTCTATGTCATGTGATGACAGTATTAGATCATAATATATTTTCTTTCATGTGATGACAGTATTAGATCATAAGATATTTCTTATGTCATGTGATGACAGTATTAGATCACAATATATTTTCTGTCATGTGATGACAGTATTAGATCACGAGATATTTTCTGTCATGTGATGACAGTATTAGAGCACAAGATATTTTCTATGTCATGTGATGACGGTATTAGATCATAAGATATTTCCTATGTCATGTGATGACGGCATTAGATCATAAGATAATTTCTATGTCATGTGATGACGGTATTAGATCATAAGATATATTTTCTATGTCATGTGATGACGGTATTAGATCATAATATATATTTCCTATGTCATGTGATGACAGTATTAGAGCACAAGATATTTTCTATGTCATGTGATGACAGTATTAGATCATAAGATATATTTTCTATGTCATGTGATGACGGTATTAGATCATAAGATATATTTTCTATGTCATGTGATGATGGTATTAGATCATAAGATATATTTTCTATGTCATGTGATGACGGTATTAGATCATAAGATATATTTTCTATGTCATGTGATGACTGATTGAGTATTGTACATACAGGGATCATCACAGGTAGAAAACCAAAGGTGGAAAAGGTGGAAACTACGAAGTGTCTAAAGACTGGTTCATGTAATAGCAAGATATCAAAATATGATTTACAGTTCATCACCACTGACAACTGACAAATGTAATAAATAACGGAGTGATCCATTGTAATTATCAAAGGACTGAAAGTCCGGAAAGGCAAGTCCTTGGTCAAACCTGGTGAATTTATAAAAGAATATATATCTGTACATACATGCAGTAACTGTTTAACCTGGGAATATACATCCTTGATCTACTAAAACCAGAAATTAGTATAGGCTGTTGTATACCATGGTACATCTTTAAACCAAAACATTTATTTGATATATAAGAAACAAAAGGATGCTCATTTTTTATTCTGCATCAGTAGAAATTTATACATTCAATGAAACTGGTATGTTTATATTGTCTTTACAAGACAGCAGACATACAGAGTTGGACTTAGATTTACATATACAGTCATGGAACATATATATTTGTCACTAATGTTATTTTCTTCTTTGTTTTATATACAACCAATAATTTTTAAATGCTGGTAAAATCCAGAATTTTACAAATTTGTACAAATTTATGGTAGATCTAGGACAATTTCATATTTCTAAAATATATATGCATTTTTAAATTATCATGTTTATTTACTGTTTGTTTGTTTATTGTTGTTTAACGTCCCACTCAAAAATATTCCACTCATATGGAGACTTCACCAAATGCCGGTGAAGAACTTCAAATTTTGGCCTATGCTTGCCACTTATAGCCATTGAGAGTGAGATGTCACCAAATGCCAGTGAAGGCTTCAAATTTTGGTCTATACTCGGCACTTACAGCCATTGAGCAGTGAGATGTCACCAAATGCCGGTGAAGGCTTCAAATTTTGGTCTATACTCGACACTTACAGCCATTGAGCAGTGAGGGTTCTTCACATACTGTGACCTCCCACCAGCTGGACTCGAACTCACGACCTCACAATCAAGAGTCGAGCCTTCTACCGACTGAGCCAGGCCAGTTCCTGTTTATTTACAGAAATGACAGAATATTTCTTTCAGTCTAGTGAATGTGTCAAACTTTACCCGAAGTAATTTTATCCTCCACAGAATAATTATTTTCTCAGAATAAACAAATGTATATCTAAATTTCAAAATGATTAAAAAAATTAATTCAATTTCCTTCATGTAAACTTAAAATATTTGAAATATTGCATAAATTAGTGGATTCTGTGTGCATTTAAAAATTGTTTGTTTTATATAAAACAAAGAAGAAAATAACATAAGTGACAAATATTTATGTCCCATAGTTGTAGATCTATCATGACTTTCAACAGTTTTAAAAAATGTTGCATTATTCAGTTCCCTTTACTCCATAATTTTTTAACAGAAAAACGTTCGTTCAACAACCTTAAAATCACATTGTTATTTGGAGTGTAAAAATGAAGTGATAAATGTAGATAGATGTCTCTAATGCGAATTGGGTTAAAAAATTTAAACATTGGGTCGAACTGATTTAAAGTCGAAACACCTGTGGTAACGATGACCAATGTAACCACATCAACTAAAACCACCTGGCTACACTTTAATACTTTGTTACTTTATCGCTAGCTGCATTAATGTTTTTGCTATCCAACTAGAACCACGATCGAGTAAACTGGTCTTTTATTCTCTCACGAATGATCAGAATTTACAGCACACCAGGAAAGCATCTTACTCGATGTCGGACATTATCAGTTTAATAGTGAGTTTGTCTATTATTATTTCCACGAGTAAGCTTGAAAACTTAAATTATCTATCAGTTAATTAAAAATTCATGTTGTATGAATAAAAAGGAAATGATGATCGAATCCAGTTTCGAAATAATACAAATTAAAATGGTATCAATGTCAAAATCGGCAAAGCTGAACTGAGGGAATTCCCCTTTTCAACAAGTGTCCTATGTCACATGACTATAATAATTCATCACAACATTTTGACTGCCTTCATTGTTGAATTTTACTTTCAATGAGTTTTCAAGTTAAAAGAAATGGTGTCCTAGTTCAGGAATTATAAGGAGAGAGTATGTGAATGAAACAAGATTCAAATTAGACACAAAGAAGTATCTTAATGGTTGAATCTCAGGTAACTACTTTCTACAGCACAAGTAGTAGTTTGGCAAATCCTATGGCACACTGATTTTTTAATGTGTTTGCTTAATTGAGAACACGGAAAACCCCCAGGAGTTCTGAGCCTGTCATAGCAATAAGCCCTTGCCTTAAAAACAACAAGTGGTTCAAAGAGATCCACAGGGCCTTAACAGTTGATTAAGTATAATGTATATATAAAATTATGTATGATTACACAATGAGAATATGTGGATAACTGGCTCATGAAATAATTTTTAAAGATGTAAAAAGTTTACGCTCTTTTTAGAGCCCCTACCTATACTAAGTCCATTTTCATTTGCAAATTTCATGCATCTTCAAATTAGGTGGTTCCTGTTTGGTAAAATATTTCCAAAAAGTTTATGAGAAGAAGTTGAAACGTGTAAAAGTTGCAATTTGTTAGGTGCATGTGACCTTTACTCTGACCCTTGACCTTTGACTTTAATACTTGGTCAAGATGATCCATAGAATGTTCCTAAAATCTTTTCATTTATCTTTATATTAAAAAAGTCAATAAATTTTGAGTAAATAACCCATTTGTATAAAACCATACCTATATCATTTGATATCCTCCAGGAGGCACATTTTCAAATTGATTTTGTTTCAATTGGCAAACTTTGTAGATATTCACTGAATATTCATGCAAAACAAATTTACAAGAATTCTGATCACTCACTTGGAGCCCCATGGTTTCTAGCCCCTTTTCAATCCCAAACTTTAAGCAGCTTCACATAGGGATAGTTCATGCCATGTTTGAATGAAATTGGTTCTTGAAGAAATAATAAATGTGTAAAAGTTAAAAAAAAACAGATGACGACAGACAAAAGACAACTGCAAAAGGTTGCCAAGAGCTTTTGGCTCAGTTGACCTAAAAAAGTTTGTGAAATTTGAAAACTTAAGGGCTCACAAAAAAAGATTTACAATAACATCTCATGAATAAAATCATCCAACGATGGTAAACAAAATGCAGGAGACTAATTCACTGTCATGTGCTGCAAATAAATTAAATGTTGGTCATGTCCATCTCTTTACTCTTGAAATGACATTTCACTAAAATTAAGTTTGCCACACAATAGCATCTTGGAAGGATTAAAATGGCAGCCTTGTTTTTGAAAAGACTGATAACAGATCTTATATCATACCTTATCATGAAATTCTGCTGAATCTTTGTACTGTTGTTTCCATGGTGCCACACTTCCTGGAAGCCTGAAGTTGATTAACTCTCCTTCCATCTGTAACTCTGTGACATACGTAATCTTAATCAAGACTTCAGCTGATGGTGGTAAGTTGCCAACACTTACAGTAAACACTTCCTACAAAGTAATCAATGTTAATCAGTAATCAAGGCTGACAAGTAATAAAGGCTGACAAGTAATCAAGACTGACAGTAACCAAGGCTGAAAAGTAATCCAAGTTAACAAGTAATCAAGGTTGACAAGTAATCAAGGCTGATAAGTAATAAAGGCTGACAAGTAATCAAGGCTGACAAGTAATCAAGGCTGATAAGTAATCAAGGCTGACAAGTAATCAAGGCTGATAAGTTATCAAGGCTGACGAGTAATCAAAGTTGACAAGTAATCAAGGCTGAAAAGTGATAAATTCTGATAAGTAATTAACATTGATAAATAATCATTTCTGATAACACTGATAATTAATCAATGCTTGTAATTAATCAATGCTGATGTTTTTACAATTAGAGTCCCTTTTTCACCAGTAATATATTGTATTAGTTGGCAATGAATTCAAATAATAATGGAGCAATGTTTTTTAAGTGACAATACTAATCTACCTATTAGGGTTCTTGCAATACAAACCAAAACTATTTTTAGGTGCCTTTTGTTCTAAATTTAGAACTCAATGTCACCATCATAGGTCAGTAAAAATGAACATCCAGTGCCAAGTAATTAGAGCATCTCTCACCACGAGTCAGCTGTATGGTTACAATTTTGTACAGATTTCAGCTTTGATACAATGTTTATATAGTGACCACGAGTCAGTCGTATGGTTACAATTTCGTACATATTTCAGCTTAGACACAATGTTTATATAGTGACCACGAGTTAACCGTATGGTTACAATTTTGTACAGATTTCAGCTTTGATACAATGTTTATATAGTGACCACGAGTCAACCATATATTACAATTTTGTACAGATTTCAGCTTAGACACGATGTTTATATAGTGACCACGAGTCAGTCGTATGGTTACAATTTTGTACAGATTTCAGCTTAGATACAATGTTTATATAGTGACCACGAATTTACCGTATGGTTACAATTTTGTAAAGATTTCAGCTTAGACACAATGTTTATATAGTGACCATACTCTCTTTAATAAATCCTCCCCCATACAATATGAGATTGTGTCACACTCTCTTTTTACACTATATAGAACAGGGAAAATGTGTACCTTCATCATGGTCCATCAGATGTTCTGACTATTCCAGTCCTACACAATACATGATTTAGAACATGGAAAACCGACTCACATAACCGTCAGAAATACTTGCCGGAGTTTCTTCATCTGGTCCATCAGATGTTCTGACTGTTCCAGTCTTACACAATACATGATTTAGAACATGGAAAATTGACTCACGTAACTGTCAGAAATACTTGATGGAGTTTTTTCATTCCTGTCCATCAGATGTTCTGATTCTTCCAGTACAACACTATATAGAACAGAGAAAACTGTCATGTATAAGAGTGTCAGATATACTTACTGGAGTTTCTTCATCCTGGTCCATCAGATAGGCACCATGCCCTTCTTTAACTGCCTTTTTGTACTCTTTATGTGCAGTTTCCTTTTCTTTTACCTGACCAACTATGTGTTTACCATTGATGAATGCTTCAAAGCCACAAACTGCTGCCATGTCATCTAGTGGGAAGACATACTTAGCTTCTAATGGTTTGTCACTGTCATTGTAATAACCTTGAAGGACAACCACCTGCAATCAGTTGTTGACAAATATAACTGAGAGTTCTACAGTAAATTGGGATATTTTGCCATCGTTGAATTTGGCCACTTCGGTCATATATGTCACATAGTTCTTAATCAAGATTTACCTTTACACAATGTTATTTTAAGAATCCCTTTTTGTTCATCAAAGACACTCACTAAATTTTACAAAGCACTGGCAGAAAGATTTTGTACATATTTTGGACAGCTTAATTTTGGCCATTTAAATAGGGTGGACAAATTGACCAAAATTAATAACGACCAAAATATCCCAACTTACGGTAATGCATATAAAGTCTGGGTTAATAAAGTGTGGCATACAGAATTTATCCTTAAATTATGCAAACTCTTGAAATATTTAGTAGATTTTACAACATTAGCTTCATAACTCATATTTTACATCCTAAAAAAATATTTCAAATGAATATATACAGCTGAAATTTGTTATCCTATAATTGAATAGTCAAATTCTGGTTACATCAAAGTTGAGTGGCTAGTCTAAATTAGTCAAATTCTGGTTACATCAAAGTTGAGTGGCTAGTCTAAATTAGTCAAATTCTGGTTACATCAAAGTTGAGTGGCTAGTCTAAATTAGTCAAATTCTGGTTACATCAAAGTTGAGTGGCTAGTCTAAATTAGTCAAATTCTGGTTACATCAAAGTTGAGTGGCTAGTTTAAATTTATAAGAAATATTCATGCCACGTTTAGTCTGGACATATAAAAGTTTCTCATCTAGGGTCAAAAGTTAAATTCTGATAAAATCTGACTCCAGGGTCACATGACATTGTATTCCTTGTCCTACCTCAGCTGCTAGATCCAGAAGTTTTGCTCTGATATGTACACCATTAAGCTCAACAGGTGTGTTATCATCTGTGACAAGACCTGGTTTAACCTTTGTCATAGGGTCTGACACATTCTTCACATCTTTAATGTCTGCAAACAAAAAATATTTTTCCTAAACATTTTAGTCTTGTATACATACAAGTCACATGAGATTATACAATGATCAAATCTTATCAATGCCTTACAGTAAAAATTAGAGATCTTAATATACAACTGACAAAAGTGATCAGCTGATCTTACAACTGACAAAAGTGATCGGCTGATTTTAACATACAACTGACAAAAGTGATCGGCTGATCTTGACATACAACTGACAAAAGTGATCAGCTGATCTTAACATACAACTGACAAAAATGATCAGCTGATCTTAACATATAACTGACAAAAGTGATCAGTTGATCTTAACATACAACTGACAAAAGTGATCAGCTGATCTTAACATATAACTGACAAAAGTGATCAGCTGATCTTAACATACAACTGACAAAAATGATCAGCTGATCTTAACATATAACTGACAAAAGTGATCAGCTGATCTTACAACTGACAAAAGTGATCGGCTGATCTTAACATACAACTGACAAAAGTGATTGGCTGATCTTAACATACAACTGACAAAAGTGATTAGCTGATCTTACAACTGACAAAAGTGATCAGCTGATCTTAACATACAACTGACAAAAGTGATCAGCTGATCTTACAACTTACAAAAGTGATTAGCTGATCTTAACATACAACTGAAAAAAGTGATTGGCTGATCTTACAACTGACAAAAGTGATCATGTTTGTAAGTGCTACAGGTAGGTGATAAATTTGAAGTTAAACAGAAAACAAGGAACTTACTTAAAATATTTATATTATCTTGGGTAAACTCATTGTACATCATGATCTAAACATACCGATCAACTCTACATCATTGTCTGACAACTCATCCTCTGTATCCATCCAGTTAGAGTCAACACTAAGTGGAACTGCTTCCTCATTTCCGACAGTAAATTCCACCAGGTAACGCAGTCTCTGTTGATTAGTGTTGTAGATGACATACTCATCGTCCTGACAATACAAATATACAAATGCATAATTGTCATAAATCTTGTGGTATTTTACATCAGTTATACATGTTTTCAAAATTCATGTATGGAGATAGACAACTGACACTTAATAGTAAATTGAGAGTGATCGACAATGATCAGATGAATTTTACAATCTCTTATCAGAGAGAGAGAGAGAGAGAGTGTTACATATACGCTGTAGATCAATGACTTATATCAAACAGGAAGGGAAATGTACAAGACCTCATTAATTGATGTCAAGAGTACAGAGATACAATAGGGTTAAAGTAAATAAGTCACCTTGAAATCTGATGGCTGAGTATCAGAGTTTGCCACTCCATGAACACTGTCGTATCCAACAGGTGGCGCTGTCAAGTCAGTCTGATACTTGTAATACTCCATACATTTGCCGAGGGCCACTTCGTTGATTAGCATCATTCTGGTGCCTCCAACACTGCTTGGTTTAGAATACTTCACACTTGTACTGTAGTAAAAGAGATGTGTTAAAAAGACACCATGCCCTTCAAAGCCGAGTCATCCATCAATATTTCAAAGTTCCATAAGTCTGGCATATACTGCTAAATATTTGCCATAATCTTACTTCATCTGAGATCACATTGATATGAATCAAATTTGAGCAAAAGCCTCAATTATTTGATGTAAAACAAAATGTTACAACCATTTTAAATATTACAAAGTCAAAAGTGCTTTATAACGAATACCCTAAAACTTATTTTTTGTACCAGTGTTGAAATATAAACCTATATCAATTATATCTTGAAAATAGTAAATACAAGATGAATTATCTCCCTTATTGAGAAACTAAAGCTTACATAGTGAAGAAAACAAAACTACAAAAATTAAAATTAAAAAAAATAGAAAAAAAGCTTTCACATATTGAAATACACCATAATTTTCTATACTGCTATATAATTTACCTGACCAAATGTAAAATCCTGTATTTAAATGCCTACATTAAGATTTGCAAGTTGAAATACACATAAATACAGTGAAATCTCACCTAGAAACCACCTTGCTGAGTAAACCAATTAATCTTTCAGACCATAAATTATCAGTCTCTTGATAAATAATTTAATAAGTACAGAACCTGAGACCAACTCACTAATCAGACCACTTTGAGTCAGTCAGTTAGGTGGTCTTAATAGTGAGGTTCCATTGTAACACCTCAGTAATCAGACCACATTGAGTCAGTCAGTTAGATGGTCTTAATAGTGAGGTTCCATTGTAACACCTTACTAATCAGACCACATTGAGTCAGTCAGTTAGGTGGTCTTAATAGTGAGGTTCCATTGAAACATCTCA
The DNA here is from genome assembly GCA_030159075.1 of Atrina japonica. Lineage (NCBI taxonomy): Eukaryota > Metazoa > Mollusca > Bivalvia > Pterioida > Pinnidae > Atrina > Atrina japonica. The sequence goes on from BROG01000835.1 coordinate 278,445, forward strand.
CTAATCAGACCACACTGAGTCAGTCAGTTAGGTGGTCTTAATAGTGAGGTTCCATTGAAACATCTCACTAATCAGACCACATTGAGTCAGTCAGTTAGGTGGTCTTAATAGTGAGGTTCCATTGAAACATCTCACTAATCAGACCACATTGAGTCAGTCAGTTAGGTGGTCTTAATAGTGAGGTTCCATTGAAACATCTCACTAATCAGACCACACTGAGTCAGTCAGTTAGGTGGTCTTAAAGGTTCCATTGAAACATCTCACTAATCAGACCACATTGAGTCAGTCAGTTAGGTGGTCTTAATAGTGAGGTTCCATTGAAACATCTCACTAATCAGACCACATTGAGTCAGTCAGTTAGGTGGTCTTAATAGTGAGGTTCCATTGTAACACCTCAGTAATCAGACCACATTGAGTCAGTCAGTTAGATGGTCTTAATAGTGAGGTTCCATTGTAACACCTTACTAATCAGACCACATTGAGTCAGTCAGTTAGGTGGTCTTAATAGTGAGGTTCCATTGAAACATCTCACTAATCAGACCACATTGAGTCAGTCAGTTAGGTGGTCTTAATAGTGAGGTTCCATTGAAACATCTCACTAATCAGACCACATTGAGTCAGTCAGTTAGGTGGTCGTCATAGCCAGGTTCCATTGAAACATCTCACTAATCAGACCACATTGAGTCAGTCAGTTAGGTGGTCTTAATAGTGAGGTTCCATTGAAACATCTCACTAATCAGACCACATTGAGTCGGTCAGTTAGGTGGTCTTAATAGTGAGGTTCCATTGAAACATCTCACTAATCAGACCACATTGAGTCGGTCAGTTAGGTGGTCTTAATAACAAGGTTCCATTGTAACATCTCACTAATCAGACCACATTGAGTCAGTCAGTTAGGTGGTCTTAATAGCCAGGTTCCTTTGTAACACCTTACTTATCAGACCACATTGAGTCAGTCAGTTAGGTGGTCGTCATATCCAGGTTCCTTTGTAACACCTTACTTATCAGACCACATTGAGTCAGTCAGTTAGGTGGTCGTCATATCCAGGTTCCATTGTAACACCTTACTAATCAGACCACATTGAGTCAGTCAGTTAGGTGGTCTTAATAGCGAGCTTCCACTGCTCATACTTTTGTTTTAATCATATTTGTTAAATTCTTGCCTAGATAGGACCTATTGAGATTTGTGCAGACAATATCAGTAAGATAGAGGATTACAAGTGGCACATAGTTCCCTCTTTTTATGACTTAACAAAACATAGTTAAACATGATCTTAACATAACCAGGTATGCAGTAACAAGCTCAGTTGATTACAGAGGTAAATTCTTGCTCAGAATGTCTTGATATTTTCTGTAAGTATAATCAAGTGTAACATAAGACAACAAAATTCACATACCCAGCAGAGATTGCAAAATAGATGCCACTTCCCAACATTCCTGGATCTGTACGTTTCCCTCCAAAGTCATCGACCACAACTTTTGGTAGTAAAAGTCCTCTGCAATGTGTATTACATTGAATATCATGTTACAGTTAAATGTAAAACAACATCAAGTAAAGAAAGGTGACAGAGTCTACCTTACAAATGTTACATGTGACTTCTGTTGTAAATGTGAAGGTTTCTATATCTTTATAACGAGATGAAGATCCCATACAGAAAGCCTATTGAGATAACGGTACAGGGCTCAATGTTAGTGCCGGTCTGCTGGCCGGGGCCAGTAAATGATAGGAAGTGCCAGTAGATTTGTCATCTGTACAGATCCCATTGTCCAGTAAAAGATATAAAGAGTGTAAGTGCTCTTTTTAATAATGGTTGTGAGAACAGTGAAACTTATATATAAAGACCCTCTTACAGACACAACAAAACCAGTCTTTATAGGGAGGTGGTCTTTATACAGAGGTTGATTTGTACACAAATGCTACTATGATGGTTGCTAAAACAAGTTTTACTATATGTAAATGTTACAAAATAATCTCTTATCTTAAAATGAAACTGAAAATATCCTTGTCACAGCTGTTTTACTTTCTTCAAATATATATCATAATACTATTTGTTATTATTTTGTGGCCCAGTAGAAGTTTAACAGAGCTGTTAGATTTTTATGCCACTGGCTCTGTGAGCCATTGGGAAAAATGTTAAATTCAAGCCCTGTAGTACCTAATATTGTTATGAAAAGCTAATTAAACTAATGTTTGGAGTGTTATAATGACATTTCTGTTGTGGTTAATTTGTAAATCTTTAAATAAATAAAAATTATTTTAAATTAGGATATTCCACTGGTTTTACAAAAGTAGTGCTGGTACTATTACAAGTGAGACAATCACATACCTGGATAAAATATCTTGTAATTAATCTATTATTACAGGTATTGTAAAAACGTACCTAGACAAGATTCCTACAAAATTCTCCACTTTGGAAGCATGAAAGAGTAATGATTTGTGTGAAATGTTGAACCTGAAATTGTCATCTTCTACTTGTCTGTGTATAGCGTAGATGTTCTGAATCTGGACATCGTGCTCACTGTAAAATAATAGATGTTCTGAATCATGATATCACACACTCTGTAAAGAAATAGATGTTCTGAATCATGATATCACACACTCTGTAAAGAAATAGATGTTCTAAATCATGATATCACACACTCTGTAAAGAAATAGATGTTCTGAATCATGATATCACACACTCTGTAAGGAAATAGATGTTCTGAATCATGATATCACACACTCTGTAAAGAAATAGATGTTCTGAATCATGATATCACACACTCTGTAAAGAAATAGATGTTCTGTGATAACATACCTCTGTAGGGACTGTAACATGTTAGTGATTGGTGATAACATACCTCTGTAGAGACTGTAACACATGATTGGTGACAACAGACTCTTATAGGGATTGTAACACATGATTGGTGATAACATACCTCTGTAGAGACTGTAACACATGATTGGTGACAACAGACTCTTATAGGGATTGTAACACATGATTGGTGATAACATACGTCTGTAGGGACTGTAACACATGATTGGTGATAACATACCTCTGTAGGGACTGTAACATGTTAGTGATTGGTGATAACATACCTTTGTAGGGACTGTAATACATGATTGGTCACAACATTCCTCTGTAGGGACTGTAACATGTTAGTGATCTGTGACAACATACCTCTGTAGGGACTGTAACATGATAGTGATTGGTGATAACATACCTCTGTAGGGACTGTAACATGTTAGTGATTGGTGATAACATACCTCTGTAGGGACTGTAACACATGATTGGTGATAACATACCTCTGTAGGGACTGTAACATGTAAGTGATTGGTGATAACATACCTCTGTAGGGGCTGTAACACATGATTGGTGATAACATACCTCTGTAGGGATTGTAACACCTGTTTTGTAACAGATTTATGTTCTGGACTATTACTGATCAGGTATTTTACGTTACACCGTAAGGCACTATATTTAGCCTGCACACTTCCCTTCATAGACCAATCTGTTGACTCACTGACAGATATCATATCTTTGATGAGCTGTAAGAAGATACATACAGATTGTAATGATCATTTGTCAAATGGAATCATGATATCATATTTATAAATCAATGGTGCCCACTTACTCAAAACAAAAAACATTCTCAAGTCTGAGAACATTCTTAACTTTTGGCAATCAGATATCAGGATTGAATAAGAATGGGTGAAATTCTTATTCCCCAAGTAATTCTGTATGCAAGTGGGCCAAGGAACATACAAATAAATCATACACTACTGGAAATTATGTGTACCTGATGAACACAGAAACAGGACTATTGTCTAGGGGATATAACTTCTTACACTTCCTAAAGCCCTCATCTTTAAATATAAAAAGGCAATATGTTTTGAGTTAATAATCCAGTTGTATAATACTACACCCAATGTCATTTGAATTGCCTGCTAAAGGTTCATTTATAAACAGATTTCAATTTCTTTTGCAAGTTATGTAGGTATTAAATTAAAAAATATGTATATATCAAATTTGAAAAAATCTGATTAGTGGTTCATTAAAAGAATTCAAAAGTTTTGGCCTTTAGGAAGCCCTATGGCTACTTAACTCTTTTCCTTCACAAATTTGAACCAGTAACAAGGGGGTCTTTCTTTGATTAAACTGGCCAATTGGTTCTTAGTAAAAAAAACATAATAAGTTGACAAAAACCTGATATTTTTAGTTCCCTTTAGTAGTGTGTGATCTTAACCATTGACATCATGACCTTGCGTTTGTCACAAAGATCCTGAGATAATTCCTAATTATTTTCATAAATATCTTTGTATACAAATATTTGTTTTGAGTTAATAAGCCATTTGTATATAACCCCATTTTATGTACTTTGAAGTGCCCACTAAAGTTTATGAACATACTCAAAAGAAATCTGTGCATAGGTTCATTAGAAATTTCTTTTTAGGATGCATCAAGTGGGTGCTAGCAAGTTTTTGTTTGCAAATTTGAAGCCCCCTCTTATGAGCAAGCTTCCTGCAAAATTTGGTTGAAATAATTCCAGAGGTTGAAACAATCTGATTAATCAAGTGAAAATAACAGATAATCTTTGTAAAGTCTTTAGGCTTTAAGCCCTTCCTAAAATGTATTACGTTTTTCCTCACAATACATAAGTGTACAGAAGAAAAGTTTTAAGAAAGAATACATTATCATTATATGACAGAATACATAATCACTATATGACAGAATACATAATCACTATATGACAGAATACATAATCACTATATGACAGAATACATTATCACTATATGACAGAATACATAATCACTATATGACAGAATACATTATCACTATATGACAGAATACATTATCACTATATGACAGAATACATAATCACTATATGACAGAATACATTATCACTATATGACAGAATACATTATCACTATATGACAGAATACATTATCACTATATGACAGAATACATAATCACTATATGACAGAATACATTATCACTATATGACAGAATACATAATCACTATATGACAGAATACATTATCACTATATGACAGAATACATTTATCACTATATGACAGAATACATATCACTATATGACAGAATACATAATCACTATATGACAGAATACATAATCACTATATGACAGAATACATTATCACTATATGACAGAATACATTATCACTATATGACAGAATACATTATCACTATATGACAGAATACATAATCACTATATGACAGAATACATTATCACTATATGACAGAATACATTATCACTATATGACAGAATACATTATCACTATATGACAGAATACATTATCACTATATGACAGAATACATTATCACTATATGACAGAATACATTATCACTATATGACAGAATACATTATCACTATATGACAGAATACATTATCACTATATGACAGAATACATTATCACTATATGACAGAATACATAATCACTATATGACAGAATACATAATCACTATATGACAGAATACATAATCACTATATGACAGAATACATTATCACTATATGACAGAATACATTATCACTATATGACAGAATACATTATCACTATATGACAGAATACATTATCACTATATGACAGAATACATTATCACTATATGACAGAATACATTATCACTATATGACAGAATACATAATCACTATATGACAGAATACATTATCACTATATGACAGAATACATTATCACTATATGACAGAATACATTATCACTATATGACAGAATACATTAATCACTATATGACAGAATACATAATCACTATATGACAGAATACATTATCACTATATGACAGAATACATTATCACTATATGACAGAATACATTATCACTATATGACAGAATACATTATCACTATATGACAGAATACATTATCACTATATGACAGAATACATTATCACTATATGACAGAATACATTATCACTATATGACAGAATACATTATCACTATATGACAGAATACATTATCACTATATGACAGAATACATTATCACTATATGACAGAATACATTATCACTATATGCCTATTTGGGCCAGACCCTAAGCTCTTGCTCCCAGGCTTTTATGCTATTTATTAAAATGTATTAAGTTTTTTTTTGACAGTGCACTGAAGTTGAGAATATAATGCTCTAAGACTAAGTATATGTCATCTATACAGCTTTATTTGCCCCACCCTAGGGACTGAATGCTAGCCCCTAGGGTAATAAATTTCATAAAATTGGTAAAGCGCTGTATTCTCTTTCTTACCATGTATTCACTTTTTCTGCTTAATACAAACAAATGCAAATAGGGATAATGTTTTAAGATTGGACTTTTTTCTTTAGTTTTTGGCCACATCCAAAGGATCCATAAGTTACATTGATCACAAAATTCAAACTTCATGTTCCCTTTATTTTAATGAAGCTTCTAACAAAATCTGAAAAAGTCTGGTCAAGAAGTTTTCTAAAAGAAGTTAAAAATGTTCATTTGTTTATGTACAACAATAGATGAAGACCATTGGCAATAGGGACCAGTGTTAACTGTAAAATATCCCTAATAATTACCTGACAGACATCTTGTTTTCCAGCCAACCATGATGTACTGAATGTATAAGTCTTATAGGGGCTCCTATGGGGTAATGCTGAATAGAATTCTCCAAACAAAGACTCTAGTTTGTTTTTGTCCTCCTTTGTTTCCCTCATTTGTACGAGTATTGCCTCTGCTTTCTCCAGCTACCAAAATACATACATATAATGAAATGTACAAATTGGTTTTATGAAATAAGCATGTTACAGCCTCTAACACTTCACCAAATACTGTGGAATCAGATAATTTTGTTGTTGTTTTAATTTTGTTTATTTCCCTGTTTTCATTTTTCAACAAAATTAAAATCATGACGAAATTTAATAATGGTAATAATATCCCACATTTTTGTAGTTTGTACTTCACTGTGTTTCTATAGTTATATAAGCTCATTTTGCTTACTGAAATTGAATGGAAAATAAAACAACACAAATTAAGTAAACATATAACACAGGGTCAAAGGTACATAATTATTTTAGTACATGTTTTATACAGCCAATGAAAAAGATTTTTCAAGCATTTTTCTAGGACTTTTCAAAGTGTTTTTCATGCATTTTTCTAGGACTTTTCAAAGTGTTTTTCAAGCATTTTTCAAGCACTTTCAATGGGTGTATTTAAGCTATCAAGACCTTGCAAGTCAAAGCAAAGTAAAAGAGAAACACTGACGGCAAAGTTCTTTCACAATTCAATGGCAGTTCCACTACACACTAAAAAATACCAACATTTTAGCATCACAAAATTGCTCTACTCAAATTGTATTATACTAGGTGAAGTGTGTGTGAAATCGAGCTAATTTTTCTTTATTTGAAAGTCTTTCATTACTGATGAATAAACATGCAAGAAGTAGAATTCAAGCACTCTGATGAAATAAATCAAGCATTAAATTCAAGCACTTTTCAAGGTTATCTTTGTTTTTAAGTACTTTTCAAGGACTAACTCTATATACAAGCACTTCAAGATCTGTGCAATGCCTGTAAACATATTTGCTGATCAGATACCACAGGATAAATGAGATTTGAAATATTCCTTATTTCAATGTTCATGTAGCTTACTACAATGAAAACAATTCAGAGATAAAATAAACTAAGTTCTTTTTTAATGCCAACAAAATTTCCAAAAAATTGTTTTACTTTTAAAATCACAAAATTTTAACCCCACAAAATTTGTGATTATAAAGTAGGACACTGAGCTTGTAAAGTTGACTGATAATTACATGTATCTAAAGTGAAGATATGTGGACAGTCAACTGGCTCATCCTGCTATCAGTGGGTGGGCCGATGGTAAACTTACCAGTGGGCGGGCTGATGATAAGTTTACTTGTGTGTGGGCTGATGGTAAACTTACCAGTGGGCAGGCTGATGGTAAGTTTACCTGTGTGTGGGCTGATGGTAAACTTACCAGTGGGTTGGCTGTTGGTAAACTTACCTGTTCCATCTTGACAGACTGTAATGGCACACTAATTATCTTGTCTATCTCTCCTGCTGCCTCCCTCCATATATGTTCTATCACATCAGCAACTTTGGGAGACATATACGGACACCATAATCCACACTCGGACATAACCTATAAACACAACAGGAATGTTTATAAAGAACTCTATATAGGGGAGATAAATCACAGGGTTCAAACTTGCTATATTCATGTTGATTAATCTGTGAATGTACAAAGCTGTGAATTTTTATATGCCACTCTTGATTCATGAATAAAATGTGATTGTGTCAGAGAGAGAAAACATGAAAATTAGAACCCAGAAAATTTAAACCTCATACAATATATAAA